>SNQJ01S0025532.1:32422-74696 GCA_010110895.2 Picea sitchensis
GCCTTTCAATAAAATAGAATAAGGCGGATGTAAGAAGACCTAATAGAAGCTTCCACTTCTAGAGGGATATTCCTCTAGATGCTTCTCTTAATAGACATATTTAGTATAAATAAGGGTCGAGGGTATGAAAACCCTAGCTTGGAGATTATTGTAACAGAGCACTGCTCGACTGGAGGTTGCCCCCTCGAAGAGGCCTGTGAACATTGTTTTCTGAATCAAAGTGTTATTTCAGTTGTTGTTCTCATATTATTTTTGTGTTATTGTGGATGATTATGCTGGTTATATTACTGTTATTCTGCCATTCCTAGCATTTTATTTCTGTTTTGCGTATTTATTAGATCTAGTATCTTGCAATCTCTCACTTTAAAAAGTTTGTGCAATGGAGTTTCGTTAGTCTTCCCAGTTTTATTTGAACTTTAGTGTTTTTGAGGTTGCAAGTTCAAACCCACTAATAATTACTTTTTAAGTACCATAATGAATGTGTAGTTTGATTTTAGGCCAATTGTATAGGGCGTTGGCTAAACCTTCTACCTTTTGGGTTTTTTGGTAGGAATTGGCCAAAATCCGGCTATGTAAATTTGGACAAAATCTCAATTTTATGTTGTTTAAAATTCAGAGGTACTTGGATTATACAAACTTAGCCACTCAAATCTGCAGATCCATCTTTCATCGCTAGATTTGGGACAAACTCAAATGAAAAAAATGACCAAAAAAACCCCAAAAAATTAAAACGTTTAGACTGTTTAAACTACTACATTGTATAGGCTTTAGATTGGATAAATAGTACTGTGTACTTATAAATGAACCTGTATGTAATTCAGTTGATCTGCTAAGTTATCTATCATCTTCATATTCCTTTAAGATCATTAAGTTCAAACTTACCAATATCTAACTCGACTGTCATTTCAACCAAAGGTCTAGCCTCGGGTGAAGAGTACCATCTACCTAATAAAAGAACATATATGCGGTGATATGACATGTTATATGTTATTTATTTGAACAAATGAAATTAATTATTTTTTTAAGATGCTTTAATTATCTGTTACATACCATCAAATCATTATAAAAAAAATATTAATATACAATCAAAATCAAAATAGTTTCAAAATTTTTATAATAAACACATAAAGATATAAGAAATATATAAAAAACTTGTGGATTATTTATGACTCTACATAAAACTAAGAATTTTATGTATATATTAAGTACATGCATGCTCACTATTAGTATGGCATGTTTGATAAATGCTCATAGATGATGTGATATGATATGATCTATTTGAAAGTGAAATTAATCTTTTTGATGAAAAAACTTTTAAATACATGGAAAAATATGCACTTTTATGGGTTGCTAATCTTTTCCCTCACCTAGTTTGCAGATCCAGAGGTGCGTTAGGGGTGGATCCACCTTCCATCTCTCAGGCAATGTGGGTTTGCTCAAAACCTCCATTGCCCGGTCCTTTGTGGTGATTTATAGTTTTAAAGGTGCGTTAGGGTTTTCCATACCCTTCCCTCTTTTCCAGTGTTCCTTCTCAGCATGAGCTTGGCTAGGGTTTGCTAGTGTTCCCTCCCTTTTGAGTTCTGAATGGTGTGCTTCAGGGTTGGATCCAAATCTAGGATTTTGGATCTAGGGTTTTCCCATCCAGATCTAGCTCCTGATCAAAATCCAAAGGATAGTGCACTAGGTTTGGACCAATCTCCAGGGTTTTGGATCCAGGGTTTTCCCATTCAGATCTAGCTCATCCTGACCCAAATTCATATCTAGATCTAGATCCACTCATCCATATCCACATCCATATCCAAATCCTGATCCAAATATTAGTTTCTTCAATATATGAAGATAATACCTCTTCGTAGAGCCTTCTCCCCCGAGGATTTTATCTCTCAACAATATTCTCCCATTTAGGACCTGGGTCTTGCTCTGAATGAACTCATGCAACTCCAACAGAGCTCTCATTGCCATTTCAATTAAATACTTGTTTCCAACTGCCTAATTTTTCATGGCATATGAATGGTGAGGTCATTGATTACTGGGTACGTAGTCTATCCACTTATTTTAAGAGCCTCCCAGGAATGAAAAAAGAAGAGAAGCTACAGAACACGAGTTTCCAATTGGAAGGAATTGCTCAAGCTTGGTGAGACACCCAAACAAATACCTCCTCTTTGGTGGTGGACTTGGGAGATCCTTCGATGGACACCCCTCCACCTATTGGTTCCTGAGATGCCTTTTTTCAAGCATTGCAGAATCGCTTCTATCCCCAGGGGTACCCTCAGACTCTCCTAGCTCGGTGGTTGCAACTTCGCCAACTCTCAGGCCAATCAGTACAAAGATACATTGAGGTATTTACTAAGCTTCACATTCAACTGTAGATTCAATATCCGGAAGAGGTACTCATTGTTAAATTTAATTCTAGTCTTTTATTATATATACATAGAGAGGTTGATTTATATGAAAACTCTTCCTTAGATAAGGCCTTTCTTTGGGCCTTGGCTGTGGAACGAAAGCTCGTTCCTCTCCTTCAATCTCCTCTATCCAAAGATGGACCTTCCTCAACTCCTTCTTCTCTAGCCTCTCCTACATCACCCAAGACTAGAAAATGGTGTTCTTATCACAAATATCAGTTTCACTCTTTAGTTGAATGTCATGTTCTTCGTAATCAAAATCCTATCAAGACTTTATTCATCGATGCTCCTAAGTCCTCATCAAGCACAACACCCACCCCTGAGCTGGTCACCTTGGATAATCCTACGAAACCAAACCCCTCTCTCCTTCTCATGACCATGAATCAACAAACTCATTCACCAACTCCTTTGCTCACTCACAATTGCCAGACCAAGCAATCCCTGACTACGCTCATCCTTGACAATGGTAGCCAAAAGATTTTGGTTGCTCAGGATTTGGTGCAGCGGTTGGAACTTCCTACTTCCCCTCATATGGAACCCTACAAATTGGGTAGTGTTTAGAAGGATGGTCCCTGTGTGATGGTGACCCAACGTTTCTCCCTTACTTTTTCCATCGACCCTTTCGAAGACAATGTTCTTTGTGATTTGTCTCCTTTGGAATGTGCAGATGTGCTTCTAGGTATTCCCTATCAGGAAATCTGTCACATTGTATACCATGCTCACAATCATCGGTATCATCTTCAGAAAGATGGATGTACCTATGTCCTCACCTCATCCTCTCTAAAATCCCCTACCTTACTTTCTGGCCAACCTGTTGTTCGTCAAATCTATCTCAACAAATCCACTTCCCTATATCTAGTGTGCCCTCTTAAACCATATAGCCTTTCTCACACCCTTCCTTCAGATATTGCTTCTTTACTCACATATTTTGAATATTTCTTTGAAGCACCCAGTGAATTACCCCCCATCCATTCCATTGATCTTATTTAGGGAGCCACTTTTCCCAATGCCCCTTCTTATTGCCTTTCTCTTTGTGAGACTAAGGAAGTGGAACGCTAACTCCAACAACTTCTTAATGTCAACCACATCCAACTATGTTCTTCACCTTGTGCCTCTCTTTCCTTCATCATTCCCAAGAAAGAGTTTGAGGAATGGCATCTAGTCACAGACTATCGAGCTATTAATAAGGCCATAGTTAAGAATCATTAACCTCTACCATACATTGATGATTTATTGGATCATTTGAAGGGTGCCCGCTTATTTACCAAAATTGATCTTACAACAGGGTATCATAAAGTTCACATGAATGCAACAAACACATGGAAGACAACTTTCAAAACAAAAATTGGGCTTTATAAATGGATGGTGAAGCCATTTGGTCTTACTAACGCCCTTGCCACTTTCATGAGGTTAATCAATGACATTGTCAAAGAACATTTGAGAAAATTTGTGGTGATCTGTTTGGATGATATCTTGGTCTTTATCATGACCTTGGAGGATCATTTGCTCCATGTGGGCATTGTGCTAGACTTATTTCACACTCACAAACTGAAGGTGAAACATCGTAAATCTTCTTTTGGGAAATCTTCAAATCAATATTTTGGTTTTGTTGTCTGTCCTGAGGGTGTTAGCCCAGATCCCACTAAATTCCAAGCTCTTGCACATTGGCCAATTCCTCACTCAGCTCTAGAAATCAAGACATTTATGGGTGACATCATTTTTTTATCGATGGTTCATTGATCACTTCTCTCATTTAGCATGCTCTCTTCGTCAGTTTTCCAACCAGAATAAGTTTGTGTGGACTCCCTTGGAACATCAACAATTCCAGGGTCCCAAATTTTCCCTTTGTTCTACTCTTGTACTCCATTTACCTGATCTTCATTCTCCCTTTGAGATTGATATGGTTGCCTCTCGGTATGCTATTGGTGCAGTTCTTAAACATGGAGTGCCCCATCGCATACCATTCAAATACATTGTCTGATGCCAAGCGCAATTATAACACTTATGAAAAAGAGTTCTACAATCTAGTCCAAGCATTAAAATAGTAGCTCCATTACATCCTAGGGAAAGAAACAATCCTCCACACAGATCATCGTCCATTGATTTTCATCAATTCTCAGACTAAGATACAAAAGCAACATCATTTAAAGTGGGCCACTTACATTCAACATTCTCATTTGGTGATTAAATGCAAGAAGGGCATGCCCAATTAGGTGGCTAATCTCCTGAGTTGGCCCCCTACGTAGGTACTTCAATTACTGGATGTGCGTTGTGCTTCCTATGAGGCTTGGAAGCCTCTATATGTTTATGATCCCTTCTTTGTAGTGATATGGGTCGTTGTGCGACATCCCACTAAGCTTAATCAAACACCATCTCTAGATTGTACAATTAGAGATGGGTGGATATATAAACTCAACCAGTTATGTGTCTTAGCTTCTGAAGATAATCTTACTTTGATTAAGGATGCTCATGCTTCCTCCTATGGTGGCCATTTTGGGTCTCTGAAAACAGTTCAACACTTGCAGGGACATTTGTTTTGGCCTTCTATGACTCATCAAGTGGATTATTTTGTTCGTGATTGTGCCTTGTGTAGTCACCATAAACCTACCAATTGTAAATTTGGTTTGTATCAGCCCCTTCCTTTTCCTTCTTTACCTTGGGACTCTATTTCCATGAATTTCCTTAGTGGTTTACCTATGAACTTACACAAACATGATGTTATATGTGTTAATGTTTGTCTTTTCTCTAATATGGATCTTTTTATCCCTTGCACTAAGACTGCTATTGTTTCCCAAGCTATAGACTTGTTCTTTCACCATGTTTGGCCATACTTTAGCCTTCCTATTAGCATCATCTCTGATAGTGACACTCACTTTCTCAACACCTTCTAGAAAACATTGTGGGATTTACTAGGTTGTCAACTCAAATATTTTCTACCTTCCATCCCCAAATGGATGGCCAAACCAAGGTAGTTAAATGTATCCTTGTCTGTTCTCTTCTCATTGAATTTTCCAAGACCAAAGAGTGGGATACAACCCTCTATCTCATTCAACATAGTTATAATCGTGTTGTACATATTTCTACTAGGATCTCTCCTTTTGAGGACTGCTTTGGATATCAAACTTTAGCCCCTTATGAACTACCTCTCACCTTAAATCCTTTTGAAACTCCACACCAACAGAAATAATAAACATCCACCCTTTCATTTTTGCAAATTCTAGCACACAAACATGCCCAAGTATCTAAAGTGATAAAGGGAACCCAACCAATCTTTCCCCTATGTTTTTTACTCATGTTGATAAAGTTTGGTTTTACATGGAACACCAATGTTTTGAATTCCAACGTCATCACAAATTGAAGCCTCTCTGCTGTGGCCCTTATACTGTTCTCCAAAAAATTGGGGGAAATACTTATCACCTTGACTTTCCACCCCAACTAAGAATTCATGATGTGGTGAATGTGAATAGTCTGAAACACTATAAACCCCCATTGCTAAAAGATAATGTCACCATCTCTCATCCTGTCAAATTAATCCTTGATTTCCAACATCCCTTGCTACAAAACACCTTACTTGACACTCGATATACCACCACCCATAATCAACAACATACCTCTTACCTTGTTGGGCGCACACACTAAACTTCTCCTCAGGCTAAATGGTTTTTAGAAGCTACAATGCACAAATATTTTCCTCATTTCCTAATGGAAGTGGGGACACTTCCGAGCTTAAATAGGGAGGAATTGGGAAACCCAACAGACATCCATGTGAATCCCAATGATGGCACACTCCATCAGCCAACTAGATTATTGGAAGGCACACTCTCAACTTATTAGAGGACAAGAACAACTAGGCACAAGTCCCAAGGAAGTAGTTGATTAGATCCATCTAACTAGCTATTAAAAGCTAGTTGTAGCTTGACCCAATCAAGCCATCATGTAATAAAAATCATCTATATAATCCCGTCTTCTATTCTAAATAAAGTGATGGCCATTTTGCTCTCAGTTTTGGTAATAGTATTGTTGTTTCCTATTCTAGTTAATTTCCCGAGTATTGTTATTGCAAATCATAAGAGAAATCACCAATGTTGAAACTAAAAACTTGGTTAAGGTCTATTTAAATTCCATACATTCCACACATTCCACGTGACTGTAACTAGCAAAAAAAGAGCCACATGTTTACCCAAATCTAGTTAAGGACCATATATATATATATATATATAATCTAAACTATACATTTTTAATAAAATGGCACATTGTGCCCAATATACAAAATGACAACAAGTTCCCTAACATACAAAACTCCCATATGGTGGCCTAGATACAAAATAACTGGCATTGGTCACTCATTGACCACTTCCACCCTCACAACTATCAGGAGAATCCCATAAATTGATCTTTCTTCTCTTACTCAAAGAAGCACCTCGAGTGGTTTTATGCCTAGGCGTGGTTCGTTGCTACGAAGACTGGACAAAGAAACAACATTATTATAAGTTTTTTTCCACAATGAATTAAAAGACTTACAAAATGATACTTTGTAATTCAACATAATACAACACACCACTGATGATACCGACAATCGTGAGGGTGTTACCCTCCTCTGCAACCCTAATATCTTAGCAATGCCACCCTGCATTGATTACAAGGATAAAATCATGAAATTTAAACAAATATGCATAAAACAAATTCCATTCATGATACATAAAATTTGGGCATCAACACATTATCCCACTGTGAATAACTCAGGAAACGGTGGAGAGTCACTCGTAGGTGGAGCACTCGGATATACAACCTTCTCTGAGGAAACATCTATTGTGGCAGCCTCGGTAGATGGTGCAGATGGAAATGGTGTTGGGGATGGGTGGTGTATGGGTGCATCGACTGTGGATGGATGCGATGGAAGAGGTGGTGGGGGTGGGTGGTCTACCGGTGCAACCATTGTAGATGGATGGGATATGAAATATGGTGGGGGTGAGCAGCGATAAACCCCCATGGGTTGTACAAGGGATGGTATAACCCTTGGCTTGGAAATGGGTAACCCAAGAGCCGTGGCAAGGTTTCCAAGGATTGGATTAGTCCTATAGCTTGAGAAAATGGATGCAACATGCATACATATTAATAATATTATTATTAGTACAAAAACGTAAAACTCAACAAAATAAATAAAACAAATTTGAGATTTAAACGAGATTTAACTCAACATATGATACATGTGAAGGTGGTGACTTTTCCATCCTAGGTGGACATTGTGGTACCACAACTTGTAGAAACACAACAACATTATATTTGAGGATGGCAGAAAATAAAGAAATCACTATGGTAAATTTATCAAATGTGGCACATATTGGTGTATGTGATACACAAAATGAACATGCTTCCTCCACTGTTGCATTAGCGGTGGAGACCAACTTTGATGCATCTATCGACATAGAGGGTCTGTTATAGGGGCATAACAACTACAAAACATCATACTATAAGATATCGAAATAAATGAATAAAATACTATATATATATATATATATATATATATATATATATATATATATATATATATATATATATATATATATATATATATATATATATATAACTATAGAGATAGTTAAGATGCTAACCTCCTCCATGAAGCGTTGATGTCCATTGGCCTCCATCGGCCCATAATAAGTCTGTCCATTGGCCTCCATCGGCCCATAATAAGTCTTCCTGCAACTCGAGCATCCATGAGGCTCATACGAACGACTAATATGTTTTTTTTCCCTCTCATGGTTGCACTCTGTTGTAGGGGTTGAAGGTCTAAGCCCTCTACCAATGTCACTAGAAGCCACCTCCTACTGAGGTAGTGCAACAAAACTCCCATGCTACACCAGGCTCTAAGTCAATGTCGATAAAGATAATTGTCTTTGTTGGATTTCTTCTACAATGGGAGGATGATGAGTAGGGGTGTTGGGAATTCGCCTAGGAGGACGAGGACCTAGCATAGGGTCACTCCTAGCATGCTCTTTGTCCTTAGTGGACCCTAGACCCACCCCATGGAAATCACCAATGTCAAAGTAGTTGAATTTGTGACCCAAAATAAATTATGCCCATAATTTCCTCAGGAAATATAGAGGTACCTCCCTATTATTACAAGGAGTTTTGTCGAACACCATGAATCATCTATCCATCCAATTATCCCTAAATTGCGGGGTGGATGCACTAATCCATACAAATATGTCTCTTGTTGACTAGTGGTTGTAGTCCAGATCTAGGATCAATAAATAGAGACATCAAATCTTGTTTCGTAATATTAAAGTCTCTAACTTGGTTTTTATCGAGTCTATTCCTATAATAGTCAAACATCCTAGCCCTGTATTCAAAAACACTGGTCAATTTCCCTTGGGCACTTGCAATGGATGATACAATGACATCCATCGAAGTGGCTAATGAGAATTGACTAGGCTCATTTGTACCCCTTAAGTCATGGACAATTGATCTCAAAGAGGTCAACCCTTCATCAATTTGTGTGTTTATGTTTGGTGGTTCTGGTGGGTTGGGGTTTTTTGCGCCTTCATGTGGTTGTGTGTGGTTTTGATTGTCTCTAGGTTCCATATTAATTATCCTACTGCAATTTAATAAGGGAGTTCATATAAATTAGGTTGGTTTTTTTAATTAAATTAAAAAATTACAAAAAATGCAAATAAATAGTTTAAGAAATAAAAAAAAACAAGAAAATAATCACAAATACATACCTGGCTTGTCTCTGAGACGGTGTTAGGATCTTACATCAATTCCACAAGTTTCTTCTTCTTCAAAGGTGAGTGGAAACAAGCTACAAACAACATGATTGTGAACAATCTTAAGTAATTGTAACTTGCATTCATAATGTATAATATGTTCAAATGCAATTGTATTTCCTTCACTATTAAACTTTACTAATAAATATACTACCTTTCTTAGAAGGTCATGCAAAGGCCCTTGTAAGACCAATGTGGTATTGGCCTCTCATGCAAGGATAGCGGGTAGGGATTAAATACGAGATGCACTTAAATATAAGACATGTTTAATATTAATATAGTTTATTCATACATCATTTGTACATGGTTGCATGCATATTTTTTTTTATCAAATGTTTAGTTAGCTAGAGTTTGTGGCTCTTTTTATTTTTTTTTATTTTTCTAGTATTTTTTAATGTTATAATATATAGTCAATTCCCGCTAGCTCAACCAGTAAAGGTGTGGGTTTCGTTTGCTAGGTGACCCGATTTCAATATCGTTATGGTGTTTTTAGTCAGGAGGAGACACCCAAAAATATAGCCATGTCAAGGGTTGGTGTAGCCCAGGCCGGGTGCGATCCTCGGGTGATTTTGACGTATTAGATGCTCTTGGGTTTTGGTTTCTTAGCCAACAGTTGAAAAGTTGGCCCTGCAAGTGACGATCATTTCTAATAAATAATAAATATATATAATATAATTATTTTTTATTTAAACCATAAAATTTATATTTGCATTGATGGGTTGTTACGATAATTTGAATGTAATTGTAAAAGATTCAACAAAAGTTGCTTCCAGTATCACTTTGTAGCCACACATTCCAAAATATTATCTCTCTCTCTCTCTCTCTCTCTCTCTCTCTCTCTCGCTCTCTCTCTCTCTCTCTAAATCGAAGTTAAAGGCATATCTGACACTATCCATTCAACGAGACTTACATATATTTCAATTCGTTTATGTATGTGTGCATATGCATTTATTCATTTCTAGCCATGCTACATCCCCGCTAGTTATACACATAGTTGTAAGATTGAGGATATGCTCCAAAACATGGTCCATATCCTACATAAGATTGAGGATATTCTCCATGGTTTAATTATTGATTCCAATTACCCAATTAATTCCAGCTCAAACATTTACGTCATACCTTTGCAACTCGAAAGGCAGTTGCTACTTTTAGTATCGATTATCTTAAATATTTTTAGCACACATTTATGAAAAGTGAATTAACATGGATGAAAAATTTACTATCATATTGCATTTTACTTTCGACAAAACATAGAAATCAAATTGATGAGGTACTGAAAGCCAACTAAACCAAAATTTGTAAAGCAACCAAACCTTAGGGATTCCCAAGGCCTTATGAAGAAGGAAGGCATTTTGAGGTTCATTAGTTTATTCAAATGGGCTATGTTGTGAAGGAAAATAAGAGAAATCAATCTTGCATTGTAGTAATATAGGAATTCAATATTCCATAGATCGAGAAGAGATCAAGCACTGAAGGAGAGTAGCAAAGTCATGTTGAGTTGATTAGGGTTCAACATCTTATGATTATTGTTGATTGGTTTGTTGGGCATTGAAGGCCAAATTAGATATTTCCACTTTGTCACTAGTAGAAGAGGGAGATGGTCATTCAAGTGATAGAGAAGGAGATCCATTACCCTATGCACATAGAAGGACTTTGTTCTAGATTCAAGAGTCATTGTCAAATTCAAAAATTGCTAGAGTAGGAGGAGAGGATAAGCTTGCTAGTTGGATTCCATAGGAGATCCATTACCCTATGTCCATGATGTCTTATGTAACATATTTTTGGGGTTAGTTGGCCTTTCTATGAAAGAAAGAAAGTGGACCAGCTCCACAATTTTTTTATTGGCATTTTGAAGTTCATTAGTTTATTCAAATGGGCCATGTTGTGGAGGAAAGGAAGAGAAATCAAAGCTTTCTCTAAAGATCAAGCATACTTGGCTTGAGTTGGAGACAGTGTTCAGATCTTCTAGACGCTTGGTGACCTTTGCCCCTTCTTCATATTTTCTCAATCACTCTAAAAATGTGAGGTACATTGTGGTCCAAATGACCACAAATTATGTCTACGGGCCCTTAAAAGGACCTGACAATAAATCACACGCATTCCTCTTAGGAATGTGCATGCATTCCTGGGAACATGCATGCATTCCTCGGAACGTGCCTATGTGGAACATTGAGTAGAGATTTGGGATTTGTCAAACCTGTCACATCATGAATGTGTGCATGTTCTTAGAAACACACACACATTACTGTGTGTGCACGTTCGTGGTCACCCTGTTTCCACTTATCGTCCATCAACTTCGTGCACTCACCCTTCATTTTCTTAAGTTTGAAGTATCTGTCCTTGATATGAGGCCAAATAAGACCTCAAACTATAAAATTAGGATAAAAACTTAAATGTGAGCCCGAAAATTGTATGAGTTTGGAAAAAAAATGGCTAAATTGGTTCGTTTGCATGGATTTACATGCAAATATTAATAGAACAACCATGAATTGATTACTAATAGTCCATGGAGCCCGAAGGGTAGGGACTAATAAATAATACTTAGGAGGATTAAGGAAAACTTGTATTTTTAGAACATGAGGAACACAAATTCTCACCCTCTTTCAATTGGATTAGGTAGATTCATGTTCACCTCAATGGAAAGCACCAAATTCACCTTTTGTTAAATTAAACTTTGACAAGGCATTACAAGGTAACCAATCTAGGCATGTATAAGTTGGATTTTTCGAAAATCACTATGGGAGGCAATAAGAATTTATGCTCAAAACAAAGGGGAAAACATAGGGGATTCTACTAAAAATATGATATGGCATTGAGAAACACATTTAAACATGGTCAAGGAACTATATATGAAACAACTTACAATCGAAAGGAATTCCAAAATAATGATAGAAAAAGTTGATTTACATGGTTGAAGAGAAATTTATAACCAACTCCATCCAATTGGAAAAGCATTCATCCCCTTGAATATATATCTCTTATCCTATACCAACCTTCCTATATGTATACATGGAACAAATCCAAATAGTAGTGAATGAAGTAACAAACAAACTAATCAATATATAGCCATATCAAAATTAGGGCAAAGGGATGAAATGGATCAATAGTATCACTCATGGCATCCCCCAAATAACACATTACTTTATAGAATTGATGCACAAGATTCATAAAAAAAAAAGATATCTACTTAAAGGGAACACTATAGTTCAAAAACATTAATGGTCATTTTTAACCTGCATTTTACATCTCGGAAAAAACAAAAAAAAAATCACTAGAAATTTATCTCTAGCAATGGGGAAAATGAGACATTCCATGGAAACACAAATTCCTAACTAATAAATCTATTAATGATAGTCCCCTAATTTACTAGCGTAATGTTACTTGTATTTTTTTCTAGGAAATATAGATAAAAGGAATTGTTTTATCATAATGGACCATTTTAAAAAAGATGGCGAATGGTGAACCTTCAAGTATAGTTTAAGTATAGTTTGAGAGTCCAATTAACTATTCATATCTATAATTTTATAATTCACATTTATCCATAAATAATTAACTGAATTTATCTATCCAAGAATACAACTCAACAATACAACTCAACATGATTGATTTACAAAACTTAGTAAGAAAGTCAATCCAAAATTCTCCTTGAACGGAAAATCATAATCCTACATTTTTACACATTTTCCTTTCATTTTCTCCCAAACTCAATGCAATAGAACTCCTTATAAGCATACCTTATTGGAGTGCAAATTACTAATAATTGCCTTATCATGTTGAATGAAGCCACATGAATTAGATACCTTTTGTAATCCAACGGCTGTAATTCATGTTTCCTCTTCCCTTTTCTAAAAAAGGTTTCTTATAGTGAAACTATTGGATAGAAGGAGCCACATGAATTAGATGCCTTTTTTTATCCAAAGACTCTAATTCATGTTTCCTCTTCCCTTTTCTAGATAAGGACTCTAATTCATGTTTCCTCTTCCCTTTTTTAGATAAGGTTTCTTATAGTGAAACTATTGAGTAGAAAGTTCCACTATAAGGTTTCTTATAGTGAGACTATTGGGTAGAAAGTTCCTTTTAGAATCAATCTAATACCAATAGCACACGCCTTTAGAGATTAAGCTATTAAGTCATACTAAATTTCGTTCAATATATTTAAACTACAAAATTTATTGGTAATATGTGAAAATTCTACCATTTCAATGAAGCCACAACATGCCCATGATAAAAAAAAAAAATTATTTTTAAAGCATGATAAAAGAAATTTAATATTTTTAAATAATAAATGACGTCCAAATGTCAATCAGATCCATATTACTATTTGTACCAGGAATTTGGTCACACAAATCAAACTTAAAATAATTATTCCACACAGACTATAATGGGGTTTTGCCTCTTCACCGCGGCCACAGGCTCTCCTCAAACAACTGTACAGAGGACCCTGTACGTTGCATAAAAATATAACTGTGTTGAGAATAATTTATTCGTCTCATAGGTTGTTGGTGCGCAGTTATGATCGATAACCGTGTACTGAACAATACTGGAATTACAGGAATTATTCCTCTAGAAAGATCGATTAAAAAAAAACATAAAAAAATGTTCCATTAAACTCATAAAAAATTATATTCCATTTCCAATTAGACATTCTCTATGATTGACACAGAAAATATGCCTATTTTTCCACTTATATCCATTTCCAATCAGACATTCCCCATCACTGACAGAGAGAAAAGATATAAAACATATAAAATATTTTCCAAAACTATGCAATTTTTTGGTGAATCTGAGATAGATGAACAACTATGGATGATTTTAGGGTTAAATTTAGCTAATGGGCTAATTTAGTATGATTTTTTCCAAAAAAAAATTAACCAATTTCTATTTTTTTTTTTAAAAGATTCACCCAAATTTTATAAAATACAATTATTTTACCTTAGAAATCTTAAATTTTTTATAAAAACTATATAAAATTTTTAGAAATTTGAATATTTTCACCAAACTATCTCAAATATTTTACATTTTGCATATTAAGGACTAGTAATATTAACCTATGTTTCTATATTTTAATATAATTTTTCTCTTTAAAATTATTCCTGTCACAACAACCTTATAATAAGATCCTCCTCATTATCTCTCACTTTAAAAAGTCTGTGCAATGGAGTTTAGTTAGTCTGCCCAGTTTTATTTGAGCTTTAGTATTTTTGAGGTTGCAAGTTCAAACTCACTAATAATTACTTTTTAAGTACCATAATGATTGTGTAGTTTGATTTCAGGCCAATTGTATAGGGCGTTGGCTAAACCTTTTACTTTTTGGGTTTTTGGGCAGGAATTGGTTCGAATCAGGCTATGTAAATTTGACCAAAATCTCAATTTTATGTTGTTTAAATTGTCTTTCTGAGTGTATAAATAGATTCAAGGACACTCAAATTATACAAACTTAGCCACTCAAATCTGCAGATCCAATTTTTCATGACAAGATTTAGAACAAAATCAAACCAAAAAAAAAAACCCTAAAAATTAAAGCGTTTACACCGTTTAGACTACTGCATTGTATATGCTTTAGATTGGATAAAAAATACTGTGTACTTGATAAATGAACCCGTATGCAATTCAGCTGATCTGCTAAGTTTTCTATCATTTTCATATTCCTCTAGATCATTGAGTTCAAACTTACCAATATCTAACTCGAGTGTCATTTCGAGCCAAAGGTCTAGCCTCGGGTGAAGAGTACCATCTACCTAATAAAAGAACATATATATATGCGGTGATACGACATGTTATATGTTATTTATTTGAACAAATGAAATTAATTATTTTTTTAATATGTTTTAATTATTATATAATTTGGATTTACATACCATCAAATCATTATAAAAAAAATATGAAAATAGTTTCAAAAATCTTATAATAAACACATGAAGATATATAAAAAACTTGTGGATTATTTATGACTCTACATAAAACTAAGAATTTTATGTATATATTAAGTACATGCATGCTCACTATTAGTATGGCATGCTTGATAAATTCTCATACATGATGTCATATGATATGATCTATTTGAAAGTGAAATTAATATTTTTTTTTATGAAAAAACTTTTAAATATATGAAAAAATATGTATGTTTTATGGGTTGTTAGTCTTTGCCTTCACTTAATTTTGAGATCTAGAGGTGTGTGAAGGGTGATTTTACTTTCCATCTCTCAAGCAATGTGTTAGGGTTTGCTCAAAATCTCCACTACCCAGTGCTTTGTAAAAGGTGTGCTAAGATTTTTCATGCTTTCCCCTCTCTTCCAACATTCCTTCTCAATGTGAGCTTGGTTAGCGTTTGCTAGCGTGCCCTCCCTTTTGAGCTCTGAATGGTGTGCTTTAGGGTTGGATCCAAATCCAGGATTTTGGATCTAGGGTTTTCCCATCTAGATCTAGCTCCTGATCCAAATCTAGAGGATAGTGCATTAGGGTTGGATCCATCTCCAGGGTTTTGGATCCATGGTTTTCCCATTCAGAGCTAGCTCATCATGACCCAAATTCATATCTAGATCTAGATCTGCTCATCTTGATCCACATCCATATCCAAATTCCGATCTTGATATCAATTTCTTCAATATATGAAGATAATGCCTCCTCGTCGAGCCTCCTCCCCTGAGGACTCTATATCTGGGGAATCTTCTCCCATTTAGGACCCGACTCTTGCTCTGAAAGAACTCATGCGACTCCAGTGGAGCTCCCCAATGCCATTTCAGTTAGATACTCATTTCCAATTGCCTAATTTTTCATGGCATATGAATGGTGAGGTCTTTGATTCTTGGGTACCTGGTCTATCTACTTATTTCAAGAGCTTCCCAAGAATGACAAAACAAGAGAAGCTACAGATCATGAGTTTGCAATTGGAAGGGATTGCTCAAGCTTGGTGGGACGCCCAAACAAATACCTCCTCTTTGGTGGTGGACTTGAGAGGTCCTCCTATGGCCACCCCTTCACCTATTGGTTCTTGAGATGCATTTTTTCAAGCGTTTTATAATCGCTTCTATCCCCCGGGGTACCCTCGGACTCTCCTAGCTCGGTGGTTGGAACTCTGCCAACTCTCAGTCCAATCAATACAAAGCTACATTGAGGTGTGTACTAAGCTTCACATTCAACTGCAGATTCAAGATCTGAAAGAGGTACTCATTGTTAAATTTAATTCTAGTCTTTTATTATTTATACATAGAGAGGTTGATTTATATGAAAACTCTTCCTTAGATAAGGCCTTTCTTCGGGCCTTGGTTGTGGAACAGAAGCTCGTTCCTTGCCTTCGATATCCTCTATCCAAAACTAACCCTTCCTTAGCTCCTTCTTCTTTAGCCTCTCCTACATCACCCAAGACTAGTAAATAATGTTCTTATCACAAATCTCAGTTTCACTCTTTAGATGAATGTCATGTTCTTCGTAATCAGAATCTTGTCAAGACTTTATTAGTCGATGCTCCTTAGTCCTCATCAAGCACAACACCCACCCCTGAGTTGATCACCTTGGAGAATCCTACTGAACCAGACCTCTCTCTCCTTCTCATGACCATGAATCCACAGACTTATTCACCAACTCCTTTGTTCACTCACAATTGCCAAACCAAGCAATCCCTGACCACGCTCATCCTTGACAATGGTAGCCAAAAGAATTTGGTTGTTCAGGATTTGGTGCAGTGGTTGGAACTTCCTATTGCCCCAAATATGGCACCCTAGAAATTGGGTTTGGTTCAAAAGGATGGTCCCCATGTGATGGTGACCCAACGTTGTTCCCTTACGTTTTCCATCGGCCATTTTCGAGACAATGTTCTCTGTGATTTGTCTCCTTTGGATTGCGCAGATGTGCTTCTAGGTATTCCCTATCAAGAACTCTGTCACAATGTATACCATTCTCACAATCATCAGTATCATCTTTAGAAAGATGGACGTACCTATGTCCTCACATCATCCTCTCTAAAATCCCCTACCTTATTTTCTAGCCAACCTGTTGTTCATCAAATCTATCTCAAGAAATCCATTTCCTTTTATCTAGTCGGCCCTCTTAAACCAGATAGCCCTTCTCACACCCTTCCTTCAGATATGGCTTCTTTACTCACATCTTTTGATGATGTCTTTTCTCCACCCAGTGAATTACCCCCTGTTTGTTCCATTTCTCTTATTTAGGGAGCCACTTTGCCCAATGCCCCTTCTTATTGACTTTCTCCTTGTGAGGCTAAGGAAGTGGAATGCTAGCTCCAAAAACTTCTTAATGTCGACCACATCCAACTATGTTCTTCACCTTGTGCCTCTCCTGCCTTCATCATTCCCAAGTGAGTCTAAGGAATGGAATCTAGTCACAGACTATCGAGCTATTAATAACGCCATAGTCAAGAATCGTTACCCTCTACCATGCATTGATGATTTATTGGATCATTTGAAGGGTGCCCGCTTCTTTACAAAAATGGATCTTACAATAGGGTATCATCAAGCTCACACGAATGCAAAAAACACATGGAAGACAACTTTCAAAGCCAAATTTGGGCTTTATGAATGGATGGTGATGCCATTCGGTATTACTAATGCCCTTGCCACTTTCATGAGGCTAATCAATGACATTTTCAAAGCACATTTGAGAAAATTTGTGGTGATCTATTTGGATGATATCTTGGTCTTTAGCACGACCTAGGAGGATCATTTGCTCCATGTGGGCACTGTGCTAGACTTATTGCACACTCACAAACTACATATGAAACGTCGTAAATCTTCTTTTGGGAAATATTCAATTAAATATTTTGGTTTTGTTATTTGTACTGAGGGTGTTAGCCCAGATCCCACTAAATTCCAAGCTCTTGCAGATTGGTCAGTTCTTCACTCAGGTCTGGAACTCAAGATATTTATGGGTGGCATCAATTTTTATCGGTGGTTCATTTCTCACTTCTCTCAGTTAGCATGATCTCTTCATCAGCTTTCCAACTAGAATTAGTTTGTGTGGACTCCCTTGGAACATCAACAATTTCAGGGTCCCAAAATTTCCCTTTGTTCTACTCTTGTACTCCATTTACCTGATCTTCATTCTCCCTTTGAGATTGAGACGATTGCCTCTCGGTATGCTATTGGTTCAGTTCTTAAACATGGAGTGCCCTATCGCATACCATTCAAAGACATTGTCTGATGCTAAACACAATTATAACACTCACGACAAAGACTTATACAATCTAGTCCAAGCATTAAAATAGTAGCTCCATTACATCCTAGGGAAAGAAACAATCCTCCACACAGATCCTCGTCCATCGATTTTCATCAATTCTCAGACTAATATACATAAGAAACATCATTTAAAGTGGGTCGCTTACATTCAACAGTTTCATTTGGTGATTAAATGCATGAAGGGCATGTCCAATCAGATGGCTAATCTCATGAGTTGGCCCCCTATGCAACTACTTCAATTATTGGTTGTGTGTTGTGCTTCCTATGAGGCTTGGAATCCTCTATATGCTTATGATCCCTTCTTTGTAGTGATATGGGTCGTTGTGCAACATCCCACTAAGCTTAATCAAACACCATTTCTAGATTATACAATTAGAGATGGGTGGATATATAAACTCAATCAGTTATGTGTCCCAACTTCTGAAGATCATCTTACTTTGATTAAGGATGCTCATGCTTCCTCCTATGGTGGCCATTTTGGGTCTCTAAAAATAGTTCAACACTTGCAGGGACATTTATTTTGGCCTTCTATGACTCGTCAAGTGGATCATTTTGTTCGTGCTTGTGCCTTATGTAGTCACCATAAACCTACCAATCATAAATTTGGTTTGTATCAACCCCTTCCTTTGCCTTCTTTCCCTTGGGACTCTATTTCCATGGATTTCCTTAGTGGTTTACCTATGAACTTACACAAACATGATGCTATATGGGTTAATGTTTGTCTTTTCTCTAATATGGCTCTATTTATCCCTTGCACTAAGACCGTTATTGATGTCCAAACTGCAAACTTGTTCTTTCACCATGTTTGGCCATACTTTAGCCTTCCTATCAGCATCATCTCTGATTGTGACTCTCACTTTCTCAACACCTTCTAGAAAACATTGTGGGATTTACTAGGTTGTCAGCTCAAATATTCTACTACCTTCCATTCCCAAATGGATGGCCAAACCAAGGTAGTTAAATGTATCCTTTTTCATGCTCTTTGCATTGAATTTTCCAAAACCAAAGAGTGGGATACAACCCTCCATGTCATTCAACATAGTTATAATCATGTTGTACATATTTCTATTGGGATCTCTCCTTTTGAGGACTCCTTTGGATATCAACCTTTAGCCCCTTATGAACTACTTCTCACCTTGTAGCCTTCCGACACTCCACACCAAATGAAAGAACAAACATCCACCCTTACATGCTTACAAACTCTAACACAAAAACATGCCCAAGTCTTTGAAGTGATAAAGGAAACCCAACCCACAAAGCCCACCATGATGCTCACTATTCCCCTATGCTTTTTTACTCATATTGATAAAGTTTGGTTTACATGAAACGCCAACGTTTTAAATACCAATGTCATCACAAATTGAATCCGCTCCGCTATGGCCCTTATACTGTTCTTAAACAAATTGGAGACAATGCCTATCACCTTGAATTTCCACCCCAATTAGGAATTCATGATGTGGTGAATGTGAATAGTCTGAAACACTATGAACCCCCATTGCTAGAATATAATGTCACCATCTCTCATCCTGTCAAGTTAATCCTTGATTTCCAACCTCCCTTGCTACGAAAAACCTTACTTGACACTCGCTATACCACCACCCATAATCAACAACATACCTCTTACCTTGTTGGGCACGCAAGATAAACTTCTCCTCAGGCTAAATGGTTTTTAGATGCTACAATGCACAATCATTTTCCTCATTTTCTAATGGAAGTGGGGACACTTCCGAGCTTAAATAGGGAGGAATTAGGAAACCCAACATACATCCATGTGAATCCCAAGGAAGGTGCACTCCCTCAACCAACTAGATTCTTGGAAGGCACACTCTCTCAGCTTATTAGAGGACAAGAACAATTAGGCACAAGTCCCAAGGAAGTAGTTGATTAGATCTAGCTAACTAGCTATTAAAAGCTAGTTGTAGTTTGACCCATTCAAGCCATCATGTAATAAAAAGCATCTATATAAGCCTGTCTTCTATTCTAAATAAAGTGATAGCCATTTTTCTCTCAGTTTTGGTAATAGTATTGTTGTTTCCTGTTCTAGTTAATTTCCTGAGTATTGTTATTGCAGATCATAAGAGAAATCACCAATGTTGAAACTAAAAACTTGGTTAAGGTCTATTTAAATTCCATCTTTTTTTAGTTTTCGAGGAGAGTTATATGAGAAAATTGAAAGTATTTCCATGAAATCCCCCTCTCACCTATAATTGCTAATATATACATGGAGTGGTTGAAAGAACAATCGTTGAGTATTTCTCTCTAACCAAAAGATTGGAAAAAAATTGTAGGAAACACTAATGCAATATGGCCTTCCCATGTACAATCACCGACTAAGCAAATCCCATGATCATTTTCTTCAAAACATCACAAAACATTCAACCAACCAAATTCCTCATGGATATTATTGTACTCCATTCCACAATCTGGTTTTACATTTAAAAACAAAAATAATTATTCCACACAGACTATAATGGGGTTTTGCCTCTTCACCACGATGATAGGGTCTCCTCAAAAAAATGTAAAGAGGGCCATGTACATTTCATAAAAATATAACTACATTGAGAATACTTTATTCATCTCACAGGTTGTTGGTCGTGTACTGAACAATACTGGAATTTCAAGAATTATTCCTCTAGAAAGATCGATAAAAAAATCCATGAAACAATTTATATAATTTTTTTTTTTTAATTGTATTCCATTTCCAATTAGACATTCTCTATTATTGACACAAAAAATATGCCTATTTTTCCACTTATATCCATTCCCAACCAGACATTCTCTATTACTAATAGAGAAAAGATGCGAAACATATAAAATATTTCTGAAAACGATGCAACCCTTTGGTGAATCTGAGATAGATGAAGAACATTATAATAAGATCCTCCTCATTATCTCTCACTTAAAAAAGTCTGTTCAATGGAGTTTAGTTTAAGTGTCATAACGAATGTGTAGTTTGATTTTAGGCCAATTGTATAAGGGGGTCCCTTGTCTCACAAACAAGGGTGTCTCATACACCAATTTGGTCGCTAAGTTTTCTATCATCTTCATATTCCTTTAATATCATTAAGTTCAAACTCACCAATATCTAACTCAAGTGTCATTTCAAGCCAAAGTCTAGCCTCAGGTGAAGAGTACCATCTACCTAATAAAAAAACATATATGGCCTGATATGACATGTTATATGTTATTTATTTGAACAAATAAAATTAATTTTTTTTTAACGTGTTCTAATTATTATATAATTTGTATTTGTATACAATCAAATCATTATAAAAAATATCAATATACAATCAAAATAGTTTCAAAAATCTTATAATAAACACATTGAAGATATATGAAATATATAAAAAACTTGTGGGTTATTTATGACTATACATAAAACTAAGACTTTTATGTATATATTAAGTACATGCATGCTCACTATTAATATGGCATGCTTGATAAATGCTCATTGATTATGTGATATTATATGATATGATCTATTTGAAAGTGAAATTAATATCTCTTTGATGAAAAAACTTTTAAATACATGAAAAAATATGCACTTTTTATGGGTTGCTAGTCCTTGCTTTCACCTAGTTTTGAGATCTAGGGGTGTGTTAAGGGTGGCTCTACCCTCCATCTATCAGGAAATGTGTCAAGTTTTTCTCAAAACCTCCACTGCCCAGTGCTTTGTGGTGATTTATAGCTTCAAAGGTGCGCTAGGATTTTCCATGCCCTCCCCTCTCTTCCAACATTCCTTCTCAGTGTGAGCTTGCCTAGGGTTTGCTAGTGGCCCTCCCTTTTGAGCTCTGAAAGGTGTGCTTCAAGGTTGGATCCAAATCTAAGATTTTGGATCTAGTGTTTTCCCATCCAGATCTAGCTCCTGATCCCAATCCAAAGGATAGTGCACTAGGGTTGGATCCATCTGCAGGGTTTTGGATCTAGGGTTTTCCCATTCAGATCTAGCTCATCCTGACCCAAATTTAGATCTAGATCTAGATTCACTCATCTTGACACACATCCATAAAAAAAAAAACATGATACAAGAGTGGATGAGTCAAAATACCCCCAAAAATGATCCCAAGATGAAATAAATGATAAAAAAGGTAAGACATCCTCCATAAATGCATGCTCAAAGTCACACATGTGGCACATGTGGTCTCCAAGAGTGGATAGCTCACTCAAAATATATCAAAAATCAAGTGTAGGGGCTCTCAAAGTGAAATGTTCCCACCAAAGGGAACAATGTTTCATCATCCAAGTATATAGTCATCTCCATAAGGTGAAACATCCACTCAAAAGGGTGTTACATCCTCCTCAAAGTGCTAGGTCATCTCTACAAGGTGTGGCATTATCACAAGAATCCCAACGTCCTCATAAGAGGTGGGACATCTTCCATGAAGTGTGCAAGGTGGACCCCTCAAATCCCTCCAAAGCACCAAGTATCCTATCCATTTCATATACATGCAAAGTACATCGTCTAAACAGGGTATTAGGTGACATAATATAGTCATGAATCTGGGGGTGTGTACACAAGTCTAATGCAACATAAAAAGTGAGTCATGTCAAATGTGAATGCCATTAGGTATGTCACATTAAGCATCATATTCAAACTTCACAATAACTCACATAATTCATACAATTTTCCAAGTTTAGGTATGGAAGGGTCATCATTAGCCCCTATTACACGTGTCAATACACAAGAAGAGAAGTATTTTCCGAGAAACCCATCAAGGATCATGTGTAATGATAGATGGTATGGTGTGGGGTTTAATTTTTGTGTGATATTGCATATTCATTTGAGGTTATGTAAGATATTCATCCACATGAGCATCTTTGTAATGAGGGAGAGATTATGCATTTAGTTTCCCTTTTCTCAGCACCATGTCTTTCCAAATCACCTTTTGCCTTTTTTATAATTCATTTGACCATTTCTGGATTTTGAATTTTGTTTTTATTTATTTACCCTCTTTTAGGTATGAATCCATTGCATAGGGCTTGGGGTTATGGCCTCATAGTGAGGGGGAATTGCTCATGCTTTGTTTCTTTTGGTTATTTTCCATTTTCTTTCTTTTCATTTTTATTTTCATCTTGCTCCTTTTAAAAAAAATATATCTAGTTGCATCAACCTTGAGCATTCAAGATCCTTATTCTCATGGGATTACGAAGCATGAAACTATATTTGTGACATATGACAACCAAACCAAAAGAGGGGAAAATGAAAAAAAGGAAAGATGGAGAATGTTATGTATATATTGGGATGTGGACATGTTTCCCCTATCAAATCCCCCTAGTAGTACAAATCTACCGAAGAGTGACAACACTTATCTTGGAAATGATGATGACTTTCAAGGTGAAATAAGGAAAAAGGAACAAATTTAAAGCATCATGATCCATTATATAACTCAACCCATGGTCACTACTTTCATGTCAAATACATAAGGAATAACACGTAATATCAAACAATGAAATGAGGTATCACATGTAATGTCTAGCACCATAATCCTTAGATGAGAGTGAGTTGATCATCATATGGGAAGCATCATCAATCAATTGTTTGTTGCGAACCATGGATCTTATTTGCAGAACTCATGTCTATGATATGGATCATAGGAGAAACAATTTTCTCTAGTTGTCCCTAGATGTGACGAGGTAACAAATACTATTATAAGGAAATCCAAGAAACCAATTTATAATATCTTTCTTCAATGATAGAGAAAATAATTTATAAAATACATCAATATGTTCAATTGAAATAACTCTAACAAAATCCATCAAATAATCCCAATGTTCATTTGCATCAATACCATTATCACCACGAAATAAAGGAATTTTTTCTCACAAGTTGGGAAAATCATGAGGTTGACCTACAATATTATAGTAATCAAATGGTTTGTAACAATCAATCAACCAAGGATCAACCATTTGATTTTGATTAAGGACAATTGAATTATCAACAAATAATCTGCTTATATACTGCATAGATTCAAGTCCTAATAGATTATTATATTTTCTTGTCTTGAGCCTATCCTTTCTTCTTTTATAAGAGATATTAGGTTCATGCACAAGATGAACAATACCCTAGGGAATTTGGTCTTGTAGAGTATATTTTTGTTATATATATATATATATATATATATATGGAGATTCCAGAAGAGACATTTTAAATTAGTGTTAACAATAGTCCCATCAAGATACACAAACAAGACAAATCCAAACAAAACTGGGAGATTGACTTTCTCCCCAGAAATGGTGCAAAAAATGTTACTTCCTAAACCAACACCCTTGTATAAATTCCAACCATAGGTGCTACCTTGGGGAAACAGGATGGGAATTGCACCACTGTCAACCTAGTACAATATCCCCTTAACTTAAATCTAGTTCCCAAAGGCCAAGGGGGGTATCCCTATCAATGATATATTTCAAGTAAACCAGTTTAGTTAAATATAACCATGCAATCTTATTATCTACTTCAATGAATCCACAATATGTATTACAATATAATGCACAAGGATTCCAATAAGTGTGTAAATGCTTTCAAAGATAACAAGTTAAGATCAATAGCATGAACCACCAATTATCCACTTAAGAAAAGAGGGTTAGGATCTAGTGGATATGTGTGCCAAATATAATATGCAATATGAACAATGTAAACAACTTTAGATTGAAATTAAATGATTATCACTCACGAATGAAACTTTAAAGAGGCTAATAAAGTATGGAGCACTTTCAAGCAATGTTATGTCACAAAGAGTGAAATAGTTTAGCATAAATTAATGGTGAGATGTGTTCTTGCGAGCATCAATCAATTATTTTCCAGACATAGGACAAGATTAAGGCTATACACAACTTCTAAATATGTTTTTATGATTAATTGACGTAGAAATTTCATATTTAAAGTGAAGAAAGAACCATCCAAGAGAGAGACTATTCACTCGTAAACAATACATCTTGGATTATTTTAGTAGGGAAAGATATATGCAATGCAACAACATCCCAATAGATGTTAAATTCAAGTTCCAAATTTTTATAACCATGAAATAAGCAAGGAATTGATAAAATGATGGTATATCCCCCAAGGGTATTCAATGTTATCACTTGGAATTCACCATAATAATCTCTAAATAAAATATAAGGAATTATAAGTACTGTAGAGATTGATTTCACCACTAAATATGTAAGATAAACTTGTATCAATGTTCTAGAAATGAAATATAATCTAGGTATGAGTAGTAATGAACCTTTGAGCACCAAAACCCTAGCCTTAGGGTTTCTCCAAACCTAATTTTTATTGTTGTTATGTATTTTCTATATTTGAAAAAATCCTTAAATTAGCTAACAACAAGATATATATAACCTTGAAGCACAAACATATAGGGTTGTTTTTTCCTTTTTTGGGTTAGAGATAAGAAATTAAGCACAAACTCTTATATAATATAGTCTAGGAAAAACAATAAACTATTAACTTTGGACTAGGCTTGAAAGAAATCCAAATTTGTGATTTTTATTTGATTTTTACCATCATATTTCTTTCTAAAAAAAATAAAACTAAAATATTTTGGATTTATGGTTTTATGGTTGGTTGTTGAGAGAAGACAACTACCTTATTCCCACTAGGGATTATGTGGTCAAGAATAATATCACTCTAATAATTAGTCCTTCTTCTCTAAAGGATTAGGGATAAGATATTATAAACCTAGGGTAGAATAATATTTTATCTAAAAAGATAAGGTGTGAAGACCGATTCCCTACAAGAAGGGGTTCCATAAGGGAAGCACCTTCATGAACAAGATCAACTATATCTTGAAATATATACTTAAAACCCTTACCAAGGAACCAAAAGGAAAAAAAAAAGCAAATGATTGAGCACTTACCCAAACAAATAAGAGAATAGGGAAGGAACAAACTCTATAATGTCTTCTCTCCAAGTGCTATAGTAACCCTTAAATGGATCTATCTTGCAAGCTTGTAGAAGTCTTGAATTATCACAACAAATATTTAATGCACCAAGAATAAAATAAGAAAGAGAAAGCTCCAAGCATTGACACCAAAACTTGCAATAGGTAGATATCCAACAAAATTTTATTCTCAAATAAAAGTATCCAAAAACAAAAACAAATTGGAATGAGAGGAGAGATTTTCTTTATAGATGAGGATTCTACATCCTTCTCGTTCTTTATTATTTTCTATCTCCTAAAATCCATCCTAGGAGAATTACAAAAGGAGACTTGTCACCCACAAATTAAAGGAGACTAAGTCAAACTATAAGTAAAATGTGCCATATATACTTAAAACCCTCCAAGAGAGGGGTTCGCCCCACAAAAGATAGGTTGAATTGGTGAACGTGCTCAATGTTCCTCTTGAAATGCATGGTATAAGCCTCATATCTTGGTGAATAAGTCCTCCAAGGAAGAAATAAGACAACGTCTATCTTCCAAAAGTGGAATGACCTCATGGATGAAGTGAAATAGCCCCCCAAAAGTGGACAGATCCTCTAGAATTGTCCATAAATCCTCCAACAAAGTATCCAGGTTCATATCGTATCCATATCTCAAGAAAATATCCTCCAAAAATGATGGAAAGTGACCCTTCAAGTAAAAAATGGGTCAGAAAACCCCCCAATGCCTAGTATGGCATCCATCTATGTGAGATAAGCCCTTAAATCAAGTGAAGAATGGCTTAAAAAGTGATGAAGGAAGAGAGCAATTTAGGATATGTGACGTGGCATGCAAGGAAGTGACCAATGCAAGTGTAAATATCCCCAAAGTGTTTTGAATGATGTGACCAGTGCCTTGGGATCTATGTACTACATCAAGATATATCAAACTACCTCAAGAAATGTGAAACTGTATGATCGTATGTAGAGTCATCTCCAAGATTCCATGGAGAAAGTGTGACAAATATATAAGAGGCGATTCATGTTTAGGCATATATAAGTTTACTCCAATAGGTGTGGCAACCTTTACAACATGAGAAACATTTTTACATGGATAGAAAAATGTTCTAGAAGCACCCTAAGTCATGTGTCATTGTAGATCCATACCAAGACCCTCACATACCTACCCAGGTCACAAATGACTAACATGGTTCCAACTTAATGCCACTGAGGGGTAGTCAACTAAGCTTTAAGAGAACAGACTATCTTGAAATGGGGACTAAGAGGATGAGACATGACTAACCATCAAGGTTCTAGGAATACCATAGATACAAGACAAAGCTTTGGCATAATTCACCTAAGCATGGTCCAATACAATACATGAGTAAAAGTGGTCACATTTTTGGATGATACATGATACAATGACACAAAGCATCGTAGTGGCACAACTGATAACAAGACTCTGATCTTTAATATCATCAATGGTAGGCACAACATCTTCTCAGATGATGGATCTCATTCGACAAAAAAATATAGAATACAATGAAGTGGATATGAGGTGTAACAATATACATTTGTTTCAGCATCAACATAGCCATTTAAGTTGGCACTCCTTACCTCGATATGATAAATTTTTGAATTTGTTTGCACTGATATTGCCAAGATTAATCTCACTATGTACATCCTTTTTTTTTTGTACAAAATGCTTCCTTTAAACTATATTAATAGATGGCAAGTACACTCCTTTTATAGAAAAAATGGGTTGTGATTATAGTCATCTTAGAAAAACCTATCAACTAGAATGAACCCATGGGGCTATCAAAAAATAGAGTCTCAATTGTTAAGTCTTTACAAGTTAGATGAAAAGTAGCCATAGGCCAAAAGATAAAGAGTTGAACCAAATTTGGTGTCCCATTGGACAAAATAAGGATAGAAATTAAGGCTAACCACTAGGGACAAATCCCATATTCAAAGGAGGACTGTAGTCATATAGATTTAGTCCCCACCCATTAATGTTTTACTCATAAAAAAGAAACGCAGATCGCTATGTCCATCTTTTCCATTGGATTAATAGTTCTATTGTAGTCAATTCTTGTATGTTGCGCATAAACTTTAGCCACGAGGTGATTTTTATACTTACAAAATGAGCCATTAGATTTATACTTAGTTTTAAAGTCCCACTTGGTACTTGTTTTTTAAGGGTTAGCTCAACCTTCTCCCGAGTGTTGTTTTTCATCAATGCACTGTATTCTTCCTTCATTTCTCATCTCCAGTCCTTTTTTGTTGCTTCTCCATAAGTTTGTGGCTCATCAAAATTCATCACTCTAATCATTAATGCAAAATTGACTTTGATTCATGACCTAATTTTTCTTTTATTAAACGTTTTGTCAATTATCTTTCATTTTATTTCCACACCATTTAGGCACTTTTTCTTAGTTTTGATTATTCTAAGATGGTTCAAGATTACTAGGCTCTTCATCAATCATAATTTCATTTTCTTTTTTCTTCTTTTTCAAATTTGTTTTAGAAAAGCTTAATCCATAGTCCCTCTTCATATAAAATTACATATCAACATAAAACTATTTTCCCTTTCTTAGGATCATAGAATTTGTAGGTATTTGCCTCATTTTAATAACCCACATATGTGTACTTGAAACTTTTATCATCAAATTTCTTCCTAGTCTCATTTAGGATGTTTTCATAAGCAAGGAGCTAAAAATTCTCAAGTGTTAAATGGTTGGTTTATTTTTAGATCGAGTTTCCTCGAAATCCATCCCTCTAACTAATTTGGTAGGACTCTTGTTCAAAATATAACTAATTTGGTAGGACTCTTGTTCAAAATATAACTAATTTGGTAGGACTCTTGTTCAAAATATATACTATAGTGATAAGAATTTTTTTGAATTGATTTCCCAATTGTTTTCCTTTAATCATGATCCTAATGTTTTCAACAATGGTCCAATTCTTTCTCTCAATCACACCATTTTGTTTGGAAGTGTAAGATGTAATCAAATTTCTATTAATTTCATAAAGGAAACAATAGTCATGAATATCATTTGATGTAAACTCTCCCCCATTATCTAACCTCAACATTTTTATTTTTATTTCCACTTTATGTCTCAACAAGCAATTGGAAGTAGATAAAGTTTTGAAATTCCTATAACTTCTCTTTTAATAAATATACCCAAATATTTCTTGGAGTATGTTCATGTTTTTTCATGACACCCAACAACTAAGTGATTGGGGTAAATATGTGAACCTATGTTTCTTTCAAATGGAGACTATTTTTTTTCAAATTTGGAAAGTGCCAAATACCCTTCACCTATCAATCATGAATACCCAACAAGTTTTGAATTAGCTTAAGTATTCCAGTTATTCATCATGAAATGCTAACATAAATGGTTTATGTTTTAAACAAAAGTGAAGAAAATAAAATATACTAAAAGAAGGAAATTTCTTGTGTCCATATTCCCACTGCACATCCCTATGTGTTAGCTTCATCCAACATTTTATGAAATATAAAACAAAGCTCATATGCCTAAGATATGTCAATTTCCTCAATCATCTCTATACTATTTCCCCATACTTATCCATTTTCCTTACTCTCCACACTTCATACTTAATCATTTTCTTTCCACCCCTTACTCCATACTTAGCCATTTTCCCCTCTTTCTACTCTACTCTCCTTTCTATCTACTCTCCATAATCATTTGTTCACTACTCTCCATATTCTTTACACTACTCTCCATACTCATATACTTAGTCATTTTCATGAATGCATATGCGGGAGCCCTTCCCTCATATTCACCTTCTAATCCTAACCTTGCAACGCACATTTCTACAATATTCAATTTGTACTTCCCACTTCTGCATTACCAAATTGTACCCTTCATGACTTAGTCATTTTATTGAGTTTTACATAGTCATTTTATTTAGTTTTACACTTAGTTTTTATTGAGTCTTATACTTAGTTTATTTTTTACTTTTGAATGCAGATGAAGGAGACCATAACCTCATTTCCCCCTTCCACTCCTAACCCTACAACCACATTTCCACAGTATTCAATTTTCACTTCCCACTTCGACATTACCCAAATTGCACCCTCATGACTTAGTCATTTTACTGAGTTTTACACTTAGTTTTTACTGAGTTGTATATATATTTTATGTATTTGTACTTTCCAATTTTATTATTTCATGAAATTGTTCATTATATTCCTAATTTTATCCCTTTCCCTCTCCTTTAGAATATTGGGACATGAGGCAGTGACGTGGAACTACTATATTGAAACATGTGGCAGTGTCATGGACCTACCATATTGTGACACATAGCAGTGAAGTGGGCCTATCCTTGGGTGACATATGGTAGTGACATGGAACTACCATATTGAGACACATGGTAGTGAAGTGTACCTACCCCTGGGTGACACTTGGATGATATTTATTGGACACAAAGATGATTTGGCGACGAGGTAGCAACCAAAAGCTATACTATGCACAAGCTACACAAGGTTCCATAGTTCTCTCTATTTCACACACAAATAATATGGGGATGAATCTTTCTTATAAAAAATATATGAGAACTATTCTCGAATGCATGTGGGATAAATGGGGAGGACTAACAAATCAAGAGATCAAAATTCACATGGATAAATCAACGATGGTCGAGTCTCTATCTTCCATAGGCCATAACATTTGATCCCGATGTCCGAATTGAGAAAAAAAGAGCTCATTGGAAAAATAAAGATGAAAAGAACACTTTGGAGTCAGTTTCCATTACTCAAATAATGACTATCATTCCCTAAAAATTAAATTACAGTCGAGACTATTTTCTATCTTGGCGACAAGTTATTTTCGGAAATTTTTTTATTGAAAGAAATTATTGAGCTTCTAAAGTGGGTCTTAGTTGATGGCACGGATATAGAAATTAAAATTTACAAAGGGAAAAATAAAACCGTAGCTAAAAATTAGTTTCAATAAGATGAAGAGAAGCATATTCAAAGGGTTGGCAGTCATGAGTTTTTGCAGCGGTGGAGAGTTCACAAGAAACAAGTTTTTCCTTTCCAAGATTTTGTGAATTATCCTACTTAACTTTCTTCCTCATATTTATTTCTTATTGATTATTTCCATCAATTTTCCCATGTATGTTTGGAAACATGAATATTTGATTCTAATCATCTCTTTCTTTAAATTCTCCCATTCATTTCTCACGATATTTCAGGTCCAAAGGAGCAAAATCCTTGCTTGTAAAAAGAAAAATGTAGTTTAATTTAGTTTATCTAATTGACATTGAGATATTGTTGAGGTTGTTTCATCCCTCTTGTTTCAAACATATTTAATATTATTACGTTTGGGATATTATTATTAATTTCTCCCACAAAGAACTATTTGGGCATTACATTAGTGATTTTTCATACTTTGAGTCTAAAGCATGAGATTTCAAATGTGTGTCTGTCAAAATCATTTTTGAGTTTAAATGAGATGATCATCTCAAGTTCTTTGATGTCCTATCCATTCTACTTTTTTTTCATATTGCAAAGTCATAGCTGATTATGGGTTCATATTATTTTAAAAGGAAAGAAAAATATTTGTTGAAAGAAGACTCAAAACCCTGTAGATTAAAATCTCTGCAGACATATTTATTTCTTCTTCTTGAATGAGATGATGTGCTTGATGAGTACATCTATATATAATATTTTGTACATTTGTAGAGATGATGTATTTGATGAGGCTTTCATCTATATATAAGTGTTGTACATTTGTATATATATATATATATATATATATATATATATATATATATATATATATATATATATATATATATATATATATATATATATATATATATATATATATATATATATATATATATGAGTTGTGTGGAATATTTGTTGGGGTTTTCTATTGCATACATCTAAAATTAGAAGAAGAATTTTCCATAGGTTAAAAAAGAGTATTTCCACTTCTATAAAAATGTAGGAGCATTTATCCTCGTGATGTTATCTTAAAGATCTTAAAACTATATTTTAGATCAATAATTTTGGAAACCATATTGGGGAACTATTTGTTTTCAAAAAATATGATACTTTTTTGGATCAGATATTATTGGAAAACTAGAAGTTGTCTAGTTGAAGTTTTGAAAAAATATTTGGAAGATTGATTTAAGATGAATTGGGTTCTTGAAAACCTCGTTCAAGAAAAATTAGTTGGTCATGAATATATGTTATTAGAGTTCCAAACAAAATTCATCTATGCCAACTTATATAAAACTAAAGAACCATCCAAGATTTGGGAGGATGATCTCCTTGGTGACTCCATCATTAAAAATCCATATTTTGAAGAAATAATCCTTGGAGATTCGACTAAAAAGATTCCAGAATTACAAGAATATATATATGATGAATCCATAGAAGGGTTCCTTGAATGTTGTGATGATATTTTTCCTTCCCCACCAATCCCAACAATTTTTCTTCAAATTACAGTAAAGGGAGAAGGTGCCCAAAGAAAGAAACAGTTGCATACATGTCCCTTCAATTTGCAAAGAGAGGTTCACCCCATGCCAAATATTTCCATGGAAAAGTTTCCCATGTTCTTCTTAAATACTTCAGAGGATGGAGATAAACATTTGGTTAAGTTTGAATATTCTTGTGATATTTATAATGTGGTTGAAGATGATGTTGCATGATGATTGTTTATCTTAACTCTAAAATGAAATGCTAGTGATTGGTTTTATTCATTGCTTCTCAGAACCATCACCAGGTGGGACATATTAGTAGATTTTGTTGATAAATATTTCCCAAGGAAAGACCCATACTCTCTTTTCTTGAAGTTGGTTGAAATCCAAATGAATGAGGGAGAGATAGTCAAATATTTCACTTTCAAATTTATGAAATTCCTTCATGAAGTCACTCAAGAAATGTTCCCAAATGATCAAAAAATTATCATTTTTAGCTATTATGAAAATGTTTTTCCCATGAATCTAATATTTTTATTGAAGCAAGAAGGAAAGTGCAACTAGAAAGAGTTTATGTAGTAATCTTTAGTCATTGAAGAAAGTATCCATGAAAGTGACATTGATCTCCTAAACTTTCCAATATTGTTTGAAAATAATCAAGAAAAGGATTTAGAGGAGAAATCCTATCAAAGATGTGAAAATATATTTACATCAGATTATGTTCTTAATATTGAAAATGAGAACCCTATTGTTTCAATTCAAGAAGAATAGAGTTTTCCACATGCCCCATGGGAGGGAAATTGTGACCTTTCATATACTCAATATGAGAGTAACATTGATAATGAGTTTAAGGATGGATTTGAAGAACCTCCACTAGATGTACATGAAGATCTCATTCAATTTGGTCATGGTGAAAATGGTGCAGTAGGTTCTCAATGGTCACAACTAGTTTATACAAAGCCTAAAGAGGAATTTCATCAAGGGATCAACAAAAGTGATGATAAAATTTATCACTTTACATTAAAACGTAAAGATACTAATTTATCATATGGAGCAAAGTTTAATGAAGAAGAGATCTTCCAAGCATCAAAAGAAGAAGGCCATTTGCAACAAGAGGTTCCATGGGTGGTATATTTTATTTTTGAAGACAATGAGATTGTTGGTGAACAAGAAAAAACAACCCTATAGTTCTCCACAAATGTTCATCAACAATTCACTTTTACAACCTCACCATGGCACTATTGTAATTCTATGATGAAAGAATATCTCCAGAACATGGCCAATGAAACAACACTCTCAATCAGGGATGGAAGTAATTACATTAGTTAGTTATGTACATGGATACATTGGAAGTATACTTACACTTAAAAGTAGCCCTTATCTCCAAGTAGCATAGGATAGGTAGATTTTATTTTCTCATGTATATAATTTTTTTCTTTCAGTAAATTTTCCTAATAAGAATTTGCTAGATCAAGATAATGGTTTGGGGATGACTCCATTTCCCAATGGATAAGACTATTGGTTTGAGTCTGGGTCCTCAACAACCCACAAGGGGTCATTGTCTTATAGTTGGAGCCAAATGTTGATGTGTTTTCCTGACACCCATGAACTAAGTGATTGGGTTAAATATGCAAACCTATGTTTCTTTCAAATGGAGACAATTTTTTTTTCAAATTTGGAAAGTCAAAAATACCCTTCACCTATTGATCATGAAGACCCAACAAGTTTTAAATTAAATCAAGTATTTCATTTATTCATCATGAAATGATAACAAAGATGGTTTCTATTTTGAAAAAAAAATAGAATAAAAGAAAAGATATTAAAAGAAGAAAATTTCTTATGTCTATCTTCTCACTGAATAGCCCTATATGCCAGCTTCATCCAACATTTTACAGAATCTAAAATATATCTCATATGCCCAAGATATTCCAATTTTCTCACTCATGTTTATTTCCTCAATCATCTCTACAATATTTCCCCATACTTAGCCATTTTCCTTAATCTCCACACTTCATACTTAGTCATTTTCCTTCCTCCCCTTACTCCATAGTTAACCATTTTTACTTCTTTCTACTCTATTCTCCTTCCTCTCTACTCTCCATAACTAGTCAATTTTCACTACTCTTCATACTCCTATACGTAGTCATTTTCATGAATGTGAAGTGGGAGCCCTTCCCTCATGTTCTATTTCTACTCCTAAACCTACAACCTGCAACCTGCATTTATGCAATATTCAATTTTCACTTCCCACTTTCGCATTACCTAAATTGCACCCTTACTGAATTAGTCATTTTATTGAGTTTTACACTTAGCTTTTATTGAGTCTTATACCTAGTTTATCTTGTACTTTTGAATGCGGATGCAAGAGCTCAGACCCTCATTTCTGTCAGACAATTGGCTTAGGTTGATAGAAAATTGTTATAGATTGTTGGTTTTCATTGGTTTCAACCATTGGAGAGTGATATTGTATATTGATGCCAACCCTTAGTGATTGATGTCAACCCATGGAGAAAGTCTGGTAGCGAATTTCGGTAGCACAAAGGTTTGGGTAGTGGACCCAAGGTTGTTTCAAGTATAATGGTATGAATTTTAATAAATTTGAAGGTAATACTATTCTATATGGATAGTACATGTCATTCCATTTCCAGTGGTATGTGGAACGCCACATAACTCCTCATGGCTAGAGAGTTATGGCCATGAGAAGTTGGAGAACCCAAGTTTGGGTAATGGACCCAAGTTTGTTTGATGGATAATGGTATGAGTTTTGATATATTTTCAGGTAAGAATATTCTATATGGATAGTACCTGTCATGCCATTTCCAGTGGTATGTGGAACACCACATAAATCCTCACTGTTAGAGAGTTATGGCCATGTGAAGTTGGAGAACCCTCATGAGTCATCTAGAAGCCCCAAAAGGTCAAAGTAGTCAAAGTGGTTTAGGAGATTTTTAGAAGGGAAATAATAAATTGAAGTGATGAGTGTACTATAATTCAAAGTGAATACAAAATATATTATTTAAATAATAAAGTTAATGGAGAAATTACTAAGTTGACAAGTGGTTAGAAGTGGGTTAGCCCTAAAATAAGGAAAGTGGTTTAAGATGGTTAGAAGGTAGCCCCTTGAGGTAAAGTGAAGTGACGAGTGTACTATAATTCAAAGTGGATAAAAAATAGATTATTTAAATAATAAATTTAATGGATGAATTACTAATTGGACAAGTGGTTAGAAGTTGGTTAACCCTAAAATAAGGAAAGTGGGTTAAGATGGTTAAAAGGTAACCCATTGAGGAAGCTACATGAAACTATAAATAAGAGGCAAGTCTCTCTCATTTTAAATAACACTTGAGCATATTGAATATACACAGGTGACTGAGGTAACCAAATGATATATAAGCCGAATTTCAGAGAGAAGGTGAAGTAAATAATGCCAGAATTCAAGGGAGGATAAATTCTTTTGATGATGCTTTCTAAGGTATGTTATTTACAGGTCATCTCACCATTTTCGCAATATTTTTTTTTTTTAGAATGATTCAGTCCATGAAATTGATAGTCCATTGAGAAAACATATCCAAGTAGCTTTGGTACAATTTTCATTTTGTGGGTCATTGTATTTTTGGAGTTAAACTCCGTGGAAAATAGGGTTTGTGGCTAGTCCTAAAACTAGTCTAAAATAGGTATTTCAGGTAACATCATCATAAATTCTTCATCACAGATCCAAATTAAGTAAGACCAAATGTGTTGGTTAGAGTACATTCTGTAGTATTCTTTGTAAAATTTTCAAATCCAAACAACAAATAATCTGTGTGGGGCACACTCTACAAGTTCGCTCTCTAGAATAAGTCAGAATTCAACAAGGTATGCCATTTTTTCTATAACTCATTTTCTGAGAGGTTCCAAGTAGTGACATCTGGAGGAATTGCATAAAACATGCTAAAGAACATTGTGTACTATTTTCGTATATTTATTCATTACAGGTACATAGTTATGATTATTTCAAGTTAGGGTTGTTGACTAATCCAAAACTAGTCATGTGAGACTAAATAAAAGTTTGATGAAAATGCTAGTCTCTTGTTGTTAAAGTTAAGGAATATTTGTAGGTATGTGATCATATACACTAGGTCTATTACAAAGTTACAAATTATATTTGGATGATGAAATTGATGAGGGATTTTGGTTGAGGTACATGTTGTGTACATGGTTGAGACAAGTGGTTGATGAGTTGGCACATACATGAGGTGTATAGTTGATGATGTTGGTACATCCTGATGAGTCATAGTTGATGAGTAGTTGATAAATGATTGGTACATACTTTGTACATGGTTGGAGGCACTTGTTAGTAGTATTGTTGACACATGGTTTATGGATGATGTAGCATACATGTATTGGTATATTATTAGAAGCACATATTGATATTGGTGATGATTATGAGTTGTTGTTTTATGCTTGGTTGATGCACAACTTTGAGAGTTTTCTTGGTGATTGATCTTGGTGAGTAGATCTAATTTGGTTGATAAGATTGATGAGACAGGTTGTTGTGATAGGTTGTTTGGACAGGTTGTTGTGACAAGTTATTTGTACAGGTTTGGTGCATGGTTGATGCACTTGTTCATGGTACAGGTTTTTTGGTACAGGTTGGTGCATGGTTGATGAATTTTTTTATGGTACATGTTGATTACAGGTTGAGGTACATGTTGATGCATGGTTCAGGTTATTGGTACAGGTTATTTGGTGCAGGTTGATTGGTACAGGTTTACATCAGTATATCTCACAGTGATAGTGTAACAGTGGTTCCATCATTCTACTTATACGTCAAGGTGGTTGGACGAGGCAAGGACAAGTGGTTGTAGCCACCTTCCGTTTGTAGACGGAGAACATAGGAGGTTGTAGCCTCCTTTTGGTTTTAGCCAGAGAATTGGGGAGTTGAAGCTTCCCTCAGGTTGTAGCCTGAGAAACTAGGGGGTTGGAGCCTCCTTCCAGTTGCATCTAGAAAACAAAGGAAGTTAGTGCTTCCAATGATTGTAATTCTTAAAGACATATACGAAAAAACATTCTGTGGTTTTCTCATACTCTGGGTTTCCATGTAAAAACACCGGTGTACTATGTATGTGTATGATTGCTCATTTGTTCATTGTTTATTTACTCTGCAACTATTGGATGATAACGATACATTGATATAAAACTTTCATATTTTGGTTAAAAAGGATTGAATTTCTCTATTAATGATTCACCCCCCCTCTCAGTAATCCAACAATTAGAATTAGAGCGAGTTCCTTCAGGAAATAGTTTAACCATTGGAAGGAGATCATGGATTATTCTGAGAATGGAGTACCAATGTTTAATGGTCATAATGGTTTGAAGTATGAGATGTGGAGCATAAGGACGAAAGTATTTTTATAGGCATAGGGACATTATATTTGGCTATCAGTTGTTATAGGATATGATAGTTCAAAAAGGGCAAAGACTGCAACCAAGAAGGAATTGAAGAAGAATAACAAAATAACAATGGGTTTTGTCTGGGAAGGATTACCTAATCCGGTAAGAGAAAAGGTTGGTAAATGTTCATTGGCCAAATAACTTTGGGATAAGTTACATAATGTATATTCTTCACCCATCATAGAATCAAAAAATGCCAAAGAATATGCAAGTACAGAACAAGAAGAAAGATGCTCATCATGTCAGGCAAATTTAGAAGAGGAAGAGTATGAAGAAGAAGAAGTTGATTACAAAGAACAATTGATCAGTGAAATTGAATATCTAAAGAAATAAAAAGAAGAAAACAAGCCATCCAAGAAAGAATTGATGAAGCAAAAGGAAAGTGTTCAAGGTTCCAAAAAAACTTAGCAGGTCATCAAGAATTTAAGAACTCATCTAGAAGAGGCCAAAAGAATTGAAGAAAATCTAGAATATCAAAAGCAATGTTTAGAAGCCAACATAGAAACACAAAATGAAGAAACAAAAAAGAGAGAAAAGATATTGATGGAACATCTCAAGGAATAACTGATGGCTTAAACCAACTTGAGGAAGATTTTGATCAAGAAGAGAGAAGACTCGAAGAAGAAATAATTACATTGAAAATCCAACTTGAAGAAGCAAAGAGAACATAAGAGGTCATGAAGTCTCATATAATGAAGAAAGAAGAAGATGTTGAGAAGCTTGAAGAAGAAATTGTCACACTAAGAGTCAAAGTCATGAAGATCAACAAGAATGTTGAAGAGACAGAAACATCCACATCAATTATATAGAATGAAGAGAATCACTCGAGGTTGCTAGAAAAGAAGAATGAAGAAAATAGAAAGAGTTATGCAAGAGTACTCAAAGGAAGGAATCATGGTCAACCATAATTTAAGAAAACTATTGAATATATGTCTTCAAGAAGACCATTCATGTTCAAGCCACAAAGAAGCTTCAATCATGATCATGATAAGTCAAGGCAGAAATTCAGAAGGACTAAACCACAAAAAAAATCATTCACTCCTAGGTATGCAAATTTATTTTATGGTCATTGTTTTTATTGTACTAATTTTGGACATAAGGTTGCATATTGTAGGGATTATAAAAGAAATGTTCAAGCAAGAAGTACATATGTGGCCCCATGTAACATTGAATGTTACAAATGTCATAACTATGGACACATAGCTAGTGATTGTAGAAGCATGATCGATACTTCCATGAAAGAGAACATTGATATCAGATATAATAAAGTATGGATAAGAAAACATGAATACAAGTGAACAAAGACCAGGTCCCATAGATCACAAGATTGGCAATAAAACGAGATGAAGAAAATTCTATAGAGAAAAAGAAAGATGTCAGATATAGAAAGGTTTGGAAAATAACTGAAAGAAAAGAAGGACGGGTAAATAAGGAACAGGTTCAAGAGATTGTACTTTCAAGAATTGTAGTGAAATATGAATCCACAGACAGAAAGAAAGAAGTCAAACCTCAGAGAGATGATGAATCTACCAATGAAGATGATGATGAATACACATCAGAGAGAGAATTGTTCTAATCCATCCAGCTTAGAGACTCCCAGGTAATATGAATATTAGACAAGGGGAGTCTATGCGATAGTCGTGACAAACCAAAGAACCATCCTTCGAACAACTTGCAGAGTTTGAGAAGACAAATCCAGAGTAGTCAGTTAGCAAAAGTACAATTTGATGGATTAATCAAGACTTCATGATAGTATAGTTATAAATGGGTCAACATTATGGACAATTGCGCAAGTAGATTCTTGGACAGTATGGACGAGAGCATGGATTCATATATTGCTTCAAAGAGTGGTTCAAAGACAAAGAAAAATGATCATAATGGATGATAATTACATAGGAAATGGATCGAACAATGCTAATGGATTCCAAATTGACAGATATTTTTGGACACATGTAGTGCATACAACAATTCACATTCAAAACAAAGTAATGCTCAGAAACAATAATGACAAAACTCCCTACGAACTATGGAAAACAAGCACAAACAACAACCTCTACATCAAGGTAACTCAAGATAGTATTTTATTAATTGAAGTTTATGTTGATGATATTATTTTTGGAAGTATTGATGACAAGTTAAGCCAAAAATTTGCAAAGGACATCCATAATGAATTTGAAATGTCATTACTTGGAGAACTACCCTTCTTTCTGTGTCTTCATATACATCAAAGAAACCAAGGAGATTTTATTTCTCAAACCAAGTATATCAGAGAAATGCTAAAGAGGTTTGAAATTGAAGATTGCAAACCGGTTATCACTCCCATGCAAACCAGTTTCCAGTTGAGTAAAGATGATGATTCAAAGTCTACATATCAGAGGAAATACAAGTCAATGATTGGTAGACTACTATATGTGGCAACATCCAGACCAAATGTAATGCAGGTAGTTGGACAGGTGGCACGATTTCAAGAAGCACCAAAGGAATCACATGTATTAGCAGTGAAGAGTATTTTCAGATATCTCAAAGGAACAAAAGAGTTTGGATTATGGTATCTAAAAGGAAAGGATCTATCACTTATTACCTACACAGATGCAGATTGGGGAGGTTGCATTGATGATCAACGAAGCACCAGTGGATCAACATTTTACTTGGGTGAGTGTTTAGTATCATGGCTAAGCAAGAAACAATCATCAATATCTGTATCTACAGTCGAGGCAGAGTATATTGTAGTAGCAACATGTTGTACACAGGTTCTATGGATAAAACAAACTTTGACAGATATACAAGTTGAGTATGATGAGCCCATTCCAATCTATTGTGATAATACAAGCACCATTAGTATCTTAAAGACCCGATGATGCACTCCAAGATGAAGCACATTCCAATCAAGTATCACTTTCTACAGGAACAGGTTGCAGAGAAGAACATCAAAGTTGAATATGTGGACACAAAAGAACAAGTGGCAGACATCTTTACAAAACCGCTTCCACGGGAAGCCTTTGAGTATCTTCGCCAGAGACTAGAAGTAATTTCTACTCCAAAATGAATGCTTTTGAATGCTTATCTTAAATGTCTTATGTGTACACGAGGAAGCACCATAAATAGGACAATTCAGGTTGGGAGATCAGTTTCAGGAAGAGTTTTGTTAGAGAGATCAGCCCTAGATGGAAAGCTACTTTTTCCATTGATGAAAAAGGAGGAGAGATTTATCAGATGCAAAGGTAAATGCTTGGAGAGAGAGCATAGAGGCATGTTTCCAAGGGGAGCGATTGTCATAGGGGAAGAATGAGCGATATGACTTCAGAGTGATAACCTTTGTCAAAGGGAGATATATTATTCATATGAAGGGAGAGAGAGTAATCAGAGGCTTATAAACACAAAGAAAAATCAAAGGCATGTAGACAGGGGGAACATCCCCAAGGAGAGTTTAGTTAGGGGGAACATCCCAAAAGGGAGATACCCTTTTCCACTGATGTCAAAGGGGGAGAGATAGAAACATTGAAGAGGAGTATAACCATGAATGTTATCATAACTAAGTGTTGCCATCAATGCCAAAGGGGGAGATTGTCAGATAGTTGGCTTAGGTTGATGGAACATTGGTATGGATTGTTGGTTTTCATTTATGTCAACCATTGGAGAGTGATATTGTAGATTGATGTCAACCCTTAGTGATTGATTTCAACCCTTGGAGAAAGTCCGGTAGACAAAGGTTTGGGTAATGGACCCAAGGTTGTTTCATGTATAATGGTATGATTTTTAATATATCTGAAGGTAATACTATTCTATATGGATAGTACATGTCATTCTATTTTTGGTGGTATGTGGAACGTCACATAACTCCTCACGGTTAGAGATTTATGGCCATGAGAAGTTGGAGAACCCAGGTTTGGGTAATGGACCCAAGTTTGTTTGATGGATAATGGTATGAGTTTTCATATATTTTCAAGTAAGAATATTCTATATGGATAGTACATGTCATGCCATTTCCATTGATATGTGGAACGCCACATAACTCCTCAATGTTAGAGAGTTATGGCCATGTGAAGTTGGAGAACCCTCGTGAGTCATCTAGAAGCCCCAAAAGGTCAAAGTAGTCAAAGTGGTTTAAGAGATTTTTAGAAGGTAAATAATAAAGTGAAGTGATGAGTGTACTATAATTCAAAG
>SNQJ01S0025533.1:0-25529 GCA_010110895.2 Picea sitchensis
GTATTCTTGTGACCTTCTTCGTCGCTTTCATGTGGATGATTGTAAACCAACTTCTTCTCCCTTCCAGTCTGGAGTCAAGCTTACTACCACCTGTATGTCTCCCGAATTTGATGCCACCCTATACCGTTAGTTAGTTGGTAGCTTCTTATACTTGACTCATACCCATCCTGATCTTTCCTTTGTTTTTGGTCTTGTTTCCCGGTATATGAAAACACCCCATGAAAGGTATTGGAAAGTAACTAAAAGGATACTTCGCTATGTCCATGGTACAATTCAGTTCGGGATACATTACAGTTCAAGGGGGACTCCTTTATTGGTTAGTTTCACTGATTTAGATTGGGCCAACGACCTTGATGATTAGAAGTCTACTGCAGGTTATTTTTTCATCCTTCATTCAAGACCTGTCACTTGGGCCTGTAAGAAACAACAGGCTATTGCACTTTCTTCAACAGAAGTAGAGTACCGAGCAGTGGTAAATGAAAGTCAGGAAGCCTTGTGGCTTCGACAGATCCTTTCAGAGTTTGGATTCCAGCAACAACATCCGACCAACCTTTGGTGAGACAATCAGAGTGCCATAAATCTTGCCAGACCCAGTTCAACATCAATGTAGCAAACATATCGATCTCCACATGCACTTTATCAGAAAGCTCATTCATGATCAATTTATTGAAGTTATCTTTTGTCCTACAGAAGATCAAGTTGCAGACATTTTCACAAAGTGTCTTACAGAAGCAAAGTTTTCCAAACTTTGTTCTATTTTAGGAGTTCAGGAGATTTTTATTAAGGGGGGATAGGCTCTAATGCCTCCTTCCTTCTCCTATTGTGTCACTATTGTAAATCCTTCAATCCTATCCCAAGTTGTTCTTAAGGGGGGATGTTAGGATATTTAGAAACTTAGGAGTTAGTTAATATCTACTTGGTCTAAAGTGTCGTTAGGTAAAAGTGTATTTCTTAGTGTGTTTCTTTAGTATGCATTAGTGTTTAGGAAATCTGATGGTCATGATATGTTCCCGACATAAAGTGATCAGATGATTCATACTCTCTTCGATCTTAACGACCATTGATCTGTGGCTTAACACTTGATTGGTCCATGATCTCTATTTAAAGAGCATGGAGGGTCATTTGTCAATGATCGATTGTGAGAAACTCTCTTGTAAAATCTCTCTGTAATATTTTTCTTTACATTAATAAACTGCTCCAAGTGGTCGCGTTGGCTGGGGCTATGGATGTTTCCCTGTAGGATTTTTACCATGTGAAAACATCAGTGTGTTGATATTTGATCTGGTTATGTGAGTGGTTACTGAAGGTGTTGGTCCTATGTTGGAATACTTGTGTTGTCGAACAATTACTAGTCCTTAATATGCAAAATTTAAAATGTTTGACGATAGTTTTGTAAAAATATTAAAATTTGTAAGGATTTTCTATAGTTTCTATAACATTTTGGTGATTTTTAAGGTAAAAGAATTTTATTCTAAGGAATTTGAGCGAATCGTTTTTAGAAAAAATGTAAATTAGCGAATCTGTTTTTGGGAAAAACCTTGGAAAAATAACCCATTTGAAAAATTTATCCCCTAAAATCATCTATGGTTTATTTAACCTTTCATGTACTGCGCCCCTTTCTTTCATGTTTGTAATTGTTTCTACGCGCAGAATGGGTACCAGATATTCTAATGGTGCCACCACTTACTTCCCATACACCAATATGAATGGTGTATGTCCTGTCAACTTCTTACATGTGGTGATATATGCCCATATTACTGCTAGTATCTTCAAGTCCCAATCATCCCTGTTGACATTGTAGATTTTATTTAGAGCATTTTCCAAGATCTTGTTGAAATGTTCTACTATTCCCTTTTCCTGAGGATGATATGGTGTACCCTTATGGTGATAGACTTCAAACTCCTCATTCGTAGCTCTGAAGATATCATTGATAAAAAGAGTTCCTTGGTCACTCATCAGAATCCTAGGACATCCAAATCTGGTGATCGCTTGCTCAAACAAGAAGTGTGTTGTTGTCTCTGTGCTACAGTCCTTGATTGGTATTGTTTCTACCCATCTTGTTAAGTATTCAATTGTAGTAATGATATACCTAGCTCCTGACCTTTTTGTTGGTGGGTCAATAGGTCCCACAAAGTCTATTTCCCATTTTTCAAATATCTGCAAAGTCACTTGTTGTCTTAGAGGCATCTCATCCCTTCTGTTGGGTTTGTCAATCCTCTGACAAACATCACATTTCTAACAATATTCCTTGTCATATTTATGGATTGATGGCCACAATAATCCTACACGCAATACCTTCTGCACGATATCTTTTCCTGCATAGTGTCCTCCAACTATACCTTCATGAGCTTCCACCAAATTTATGGGTCTTTCATGTTCCAATACACAGCTTCTCAAAATGTTATCTATGCCCATTTTGTATAAATGTCCTACAATAAGTTGATATTATGCAACTTTGACTACCATATTTTTCTTCTGCACAGTTCTAAACTCTTGTGGTGCAACCCTTGTACTTAAGTATTCAATAATATCAATGAAGTATTCATCAACTATCTGTACTTAAAATAGTCATGCATCAGGGAATCTGTCTTCCAAGTTAGTAGGTTCTTCTCCATTAGATACCCTTGAAAGGTGATCAGGTCTTGCATTCATCTTCCATGGATTGAATATCACTTTAAAATCAAATTAGTTAAATAACAATAGCCATCTACAGATCCTCCCCCCCCAACACTAGCTTGTTGACTAAATATTTGAGGGAAGAATGGTCTGTGAACATTTTAAACTGTTTACCTAGTAAATAGTGCCTAAATTTTTGAAGTGCATATACCATGGCTAGGCCTTCTCTTTCTATAGTGTTGTAATTCTTCTCTGATTCTGACAGTTTTATTCTTGCAAAGGTGATAGGATGGACTAAGTCCCTTGCTCCTAGATGCACCAAATTTCTCCAAGTGCTATGGTTGATGCATCTACATGAAGATGAAATGTATTTTCCCAACATGGAAATACTAATATAGGCATTTTTACCATATTTTGTTTTAAAGAGTCCAATCCTTATTGACCATCCTCATTCCACTAAAATATGGTGTCCTTTAAAACATTTTCCATCGGTGCAATAATATGTGCATACCCTTTTATAAATTTCTTGTAATAACCTATATGTCCTAGTGTTTCTCTTAACTTGTGCACTGGCTTTGGTTGTGGTAAATTTACAATGAATTCAATCTTAGCAGGATCCACCAGTAAACCTTGTTTACACACTATATGTCCCAACAATATTCCAAAAGGTGTACCAAAAATGCATTTATTTATATTCAATGATATCTGACATTTTCTGCATCTTTCCAGCATTAGTCTTAGTACTTCTAGATGGTCCTTTAACAAATTATATACAGTCCATTCATCCAAATATACTTCTAGAAACTGATGTATGAATTACTTAAAATAATCTAAGAGTACTCTTGAAAATATGGTTGGTGCATTCTTTATCCCAAATGGCATGACTATATATTGGTAGGATCCCCATTCTGTAGAAAAAGTAGTCTTATACCTGTTTTCTAGAGCTATTTTGATCTGATGGAAACATAAGAATCCATCTGTAAATGAATAGGATTCCTACCTCCCACGTTCTCTAAGACCTCATATGTAAAATGGGTAGGGAAAGGGTCATGTAAGAAAGCATCATTAAGTTCCCTAAGATCTACACAAATCCTTATCCCCCCTTGTTTCTTTTCTTGGACTACCATAGGAATGATCCATTCATATTCCTCCATTGGTTCTATGATACCAGCTTCGAACATTCCATCTATTTCTACTTTCACTTTCTTCTTATATACTAGATTCAGTCTATAGGGTCTTTTCCTGATAGGTCTAGCCTCAATTTTGAGGGGTATCTTCATCTCACTTAGCTCCCCTACGATGGATTTCATCTCTATAAAGGTCTTTGGGAATATTGTTTGACAACATAGGTATTCCAACAGAGGGCGAACACCTTTAGTAACCACTCACATAACCAGATCAAAGATCAACACATCGATATTTCACATGGTAAAACCCCTACGGGGAAACATCCACGGCCCTAGCCAACACGAGCACTTGGAGCAGTTTATTAATGAAAAGAAAAATATTACAGAGAGATTTTACAAGATATTTTCTCACAATCGATCATCGAAAAATGACCCTCCATGCTCTTTAAATAGAGATCATGGACAAATCGGGTTCTAAGCCATAGATCAATGGCCGTTAAGATCGAGTAGAGTATGACCCGTTGGATCACTCTATGTCGGGAACATATCGTGACAATCGAATTTCCTAGCTACAAATGAATACTAATGCATACTAAAGAAACACATTAGAAAACACAATTTTACCTAATGAAACAATAGACCAAGTAGATCTTAACTAACTCCTAAGTGTCTAAATATCCTAACATCCCCCCTTAAGAACAACTTGGGATAGGATTGAAGGATTTAAAATAGTGATACAATAGGAGAAGGAAGGAGGAATTAGAGCCTATCCCCCCTTAATGAAAACTTCCAGAACTCCTAACATAGATCGAAGTTTGGAAAACTTCGCTTCTGTAAGAGACTTTGTGAAAATGTCTGCAACTTGATATTTTGTAGGGAAAAAGAGCACTTCAATAACTTGATCATGAATGAGATTTGTGATGAAGTGCATGTGTATCTCGATGTGTTTTCTATGCTGATGTTGAATTGGGTATTTGGAAATCTTGATGGCACTCTGATTGTCACACCAAAGGCTAGTCGAATGTTGGTGCTGGAATCCAAACTATGAAAGGATCTGTTGAAGCCACAGGGCTTCTTGAATTTCATTTACTACTGCTCGGTACTCTGCTTCTGCTGAAGAAAGTGCAATAACCTATTGTTTCTTACAGGACCAAGTGACAGGTCCTGAACCAAGGTTGAAAACATAACCTGCAGTAGACTTTCGATCATCAGGGTCGCTGACCCAATCTGAATCACTGAAACCAACCAATAAAGGAGTCCCCTCTAAATTGTAATGTATCCCGAACTGAACTGTACCACGAACATAGTAAAGTGTCCTTTTATCTTCTTTCCAATGGATTTCATGGGGTGTTTTCATATACCGAGCAACAAGACCAACAAAAAAAGAAATATTAGGACGGGTATGAGTCAAGTATAAGAGGATACCAACTAACTGACGGTACAGGGTGGCATCAACTTCAGGAGAAGTACATGTGGCAGTAAGATTGACTCCAGACTGGATGGGAGAGGGGGTTGGTTTACAATTGTCCATGTGAAAGCGATGAAGAAGGTCACAAGCATACTTAGACTGGGAAAGAAAAATTCCTTCATTGGTTTGCAAAACTTGGAGGCCAAATAAATAGTGCAAAAATCCTAAGTCTGTCATTTCAAATCTCTTCTTAAGGATGGTTTTCATCAACATAAAGGACAAGTATTATGAGATGTCTTCCTAAGTTTTTGGTATAGACATTAGGATCAGAATGAAATCTAGAGAATCCAATAGAAATAAGAAAGCTATCCATTTTGGCATACCAAGCTCGGGGAGCTTGCTTAATACCATAAAGAGATTTGTTGAGGCGACAGACAAGGCTAGAGTCATTCTAGACATAGCTAGGAGGTTGTTCCAGGTAGATTTCTTCTTGCAAATATTCGTACAAGAAGGAATATTTAACATCCATATGATGGACCTCCCATTTATGTGAGGCAACAAGGGAAAGAACAAGGTGGATGGAATTCATTTTTGCTACAGGGGCAAAGGTTTCATTATAGTCAATTCCTTCAACTTGGGAAAATCCTTTGGAAACTAACTGAGCCTTGTGTCTTTCAACACTTCCATATGATGCATACTTAGTTCTATAGACCCATTTTAATCTAAAAAGTTTTCTTCCTTTTGGAAGAGGTACAAGATCCCAAGTATCATTTTCCATTAAAGAACGATACCCTTCATTCATTGTTGTATCCCAATTTGGATGACCTGAAGCTTCTACAAATGTCTCTGGATGATGAGTTTCTAAAACTTGAGTGAAAAGAGAAGAGGATCACTAGAACTATGAACGTGTTCGACGTTGATCAGAAGGATCACCGACAAGATCACCAGTTACTTCTCATGTTGACCAGACCCATCTCGAAAGTAGTGGAGCTAGTGTTGGTTTAGGTTCAAAGGACTCATCTGGAGGAGGGTGAGAAGGAGGAGGTGGATTTTCATCCTCACTGTCATCATATGAAGAAGAAACCAGATCATAATAAGGCACAAATGTCGAAGATGCTACGCATACCGAAGAAGGCACAACCGTCAAATTAGGCTCACAGGCCAAAGAAGACACAAACGATGAATTAGGATCGCAGGCCAGGAGATTTTCATCAAATTTAACATCCCTTCTAATAATAATTTCATTACAATGTGATTGAAGAATTCTATAACCTTTGACATCTTCAGAATAACCAACAAATATACACTTCTCACTTTTAGGCTGTAATACTTTCCTTTTCTCATCAGGAATGTGAGCCCATGCTATATTGCCAAATACACAGAAGTGACTTACTTCTGGTTTAATTTTAGTCCAAGCTTCTTCTGGTGTTCTGTTTTTAAGAGCCTTTGTGGGAGTTTGATTTACTATGTAATTTTCAGAGTTGATGGCTTCCACCCAATACTTTAGACTTAATCCCTTAGATTGGATCACACAATTAGCCATTTCTTTTAATGTGTGGTTCTTTCTCTCAGCAACACCATTTTGTTGTGGTGTATATGGAATATTGTGTTGCATTTGGATTTCTTGTGTAGTGCAGTGATTTGTAAAATTCTTGTTCACATATTCGCCTCCATTATCTATTCTTAACCTTTGAATTTGATGTCCATATTGATTTTCTACAAGGGCCTTGTAGGCCAAAAACTTGTCAAAAAATTCTCTCTTAAGTTTTAAGAAGTAAACCCAATTACGTCTGGAAAAGTTGTCAATGAAAGTTAAGAAATACTTTCCCCAGAAAAAGAAGGAGAAGAAAGTGGACCACAAAAATCACTGTGAAAAAGTTGCAAAGGACCCGAGGCATGCCAAGAGTCATGTTTTTCAAAAATATCCCATTGATGTTTGCCGAGAACACAACTGGTACAAACACCATCTTTGCATGAAACAAGAGGAAGACTAGTCACCATCTCTTGATTACAGAGTTGTTGCAATGAGCGATAGTTTAGATGACCAAACCCTTCATGCCAAAGTTTGCTCAAGTCATCTCTATGAGCAATAAAAACTAATGAAAAATATGATGACCCAAAGTTGTCAAACTTGTACAACCTGGTAATATCATCAACAATTCCAGTTGCAAGAACATGATTAGTATCTTTTAGATCCTTGATTACAACTTGGTGAGGTGAAAACTCTATGGTTTTACCTTCACCTGAATGAGTGATTTGATATACCCATAGAAGGTTACAAAAAAGACTTGGAACACATAATACATCATGGAAATCGCCATTTTCTACTTGTACTATTCCAGATCCTTCAACACTATGGGATCTATCATCACCAACAAATATTTTATTGGTGTTACATTCATTTAGAGTAGAAAATATGTCTCTATCATTAGCCATATGATAAGATTCTCTAGAATCAATAAGCCACTTATGAGAAGTAGAAGTAGAAGGTGTATTAAAGGAGAAACCAAAAGCAGAAAGTGAATGTCCATGAGAAGAAGAAGAAGAAGTAGAATCAATACTGATGTTGTGCTTCTTCATCAATTATTCTAAAGTTGCCATCTTCTTGAAACATTTGGACTCATCATGACCATGTTTATAACAAAAGTTGCAATGTTTGTTAGTATTCTTATTTTTTTATTTTTCTCCTTTGTCTCCATTAGGAGAAAAAGTTGTTTGAGTGGGTTTGAGACCTTTATATTGCTTGTTGTTGTGATGAGGATGTTTCTTCTTGAGATTCTTGGGTTTATCTTTTTGATGGAAAAGTAAGTCTTTGTTGGAGGTACCTGTAGTACTGATCACTCCAAGTTGTACTAGCTTATCTTTCTCTCTAATAAAAAATTCACAAAATTTCTCAAGAGTGGGTTTTTGATAAGCTGCCCCTACAACCTCATGTATGACATAAAAGGTAGATACAAAAATAGAATATGCACTGCCTATCTTATAAATAATAAGATAGATGCAACGATCTTCGTATATCTTTATGTTACATTCTTCACATTTAGTTTTGAGTGTTTTAAACTTAGATAGACAGTATTAACCAAAAAGAGAGACTTGAACTCAATACCTCTTACTTAATATGGAAACTTTTAACCAAATGGTCTAGAAAAACATATTGTAATGTTCAAAAGGAGGATTGGGGGTGTTTTTGTTATTGTTGTGGATTACGGCCTTGGAGAGAATGCTAAAAAATATATATTTTCACACAAGAAAAAAAAATCGCTTCTCGATGACAACAAGGGTTAGATATCAATTAGCTTACCTGGAAGATGCACCTTTTCCTATCTATTTCTGATTTTTTGAGATCGCACAGGGCACGGGGAAAAGAGCATACACATATCTAAAAGAGTAGCAACCTGGAAATAAAAAATGCAAAACCGAAATAAAACCAAAATACTTCTCTGCAAAAAATTTAAAAAATGCGTATTCAAACTTTATACCTCCGGATTTGACTGTAATGGTCGTATCTTGGGCAAATGAAAATCTTTTCAAGTGAAACGAAAAGTGTTCCTGAATGAAACGAGTGATCTAGATGCAATGGAACAGACCTCTCAACCAATAAATGTATGGAAATGACCAAAAATGGATATGAGGCAACTCGGCTTCACGATCTCGATCTACCACAGGAGTGGGTCTTCAAACAGGCTCTGATACCATGTTCGACAACACAGGTATTCAAACAGAGGACAAACACCTTTAGTAACCACTCAAATAACTAGATCAAATATCAACACATCGATGTTTCACATGGTAAAACCCCTATGGGGAAACATCCATGACCCCAACCAATGAGGCCACTTGAAGCAGTTTATTAATGCAAAGAAAAAGATTACAGAGACATTTTACAAGAGAGTTTCTCACAATCGATTATCGTAAAATGACCCTCCATGCTCTTTAAATAGAGATCATGGACCAATTGGGTGCTAAGCCATAGATCAATGGACGTTAAGATCGAGGAGAGTATGAACCGTCAGGTCACTCTATGTCAGGAACATATCGTGACCATCGGATTTCCTAACTACAAATGCATACTAATGCATACTAAAGAAACACACTAGAAAACAGACTTTTACCTAATGACACAATAGACCAAGTAGATCTTAACTAAATCTTAAGTGTCTAAATATCATAACAAATAGGTCATTGTATTCGCGCAGTAACTCTATTATTCTTTCTACTATTTTGTCATCACAATAGTCTCCAATACTTGCCATTTTAGGATTGTCATTGGTCTCAATGTTAGCTTTCATAAATTTGATTGGTGCAACATGTTAGAAAAACAGGATCGTGAAGCAATAAAATAAAACAAATGCGGAAACAAAACATAGAATATACACAATACAATAGAGACACGGATATACGTGGTTCATGTAGTGTATGCACCCCACCATCTTACAGGTGTGGCATTGAGTGCAATATCTAGGGATAAGAGCCTCTGATTTTTTAACGCTTCATCTTCATATTTTGTCAAGAATTCCTGTAATTCATTTAACCCATGAAAACTGGGAGGTTCTCTTATCTTTGTACCAACCCATCTTAGTGTGTGGTCTATTCTTGCACAAATCCTTGTTGAAACTTCATGTAATCATTGTTTCCAGTTCTCCAAAACCGTGTCTGAGTCAGAAGACATGATGTAATGCTTCTCGATCTGAGTACCCCATCTACATTTGGGTTAGCATAATCCTCTTCTTGCGTGGTGGTTCTGTACAATTTGTTATTTCCTATTAATCCAAACAAGTGGGTTMTACAAACCTTTCTCCTTCTGAAGGATCCAATGGGGAAATGAATCTATATTCACTTGATTCAAAATTCATTTTTCTTGTCTTCAACTTGATTGTATATTTTTTATAAGATGCCCAATCCAATCCAAGCAATGTTGGTTAAGGTGTTATGTCGTCTGTTATCTCTATTACTTCAAAATCTGCCATAGTGTTCACTCCATCCAAATAGTGTTCACTCCATCCAAATATACTACCACCCCTTTAAGACTTCCAATTCGTAGCACTTTGTGTTGATTTGATAATTTCAATCGAACATGTGAGTAGCCTAAGGTAGTTTCCCCCATACACTGCCATGTCTTCTAAGGTAAAAGATTTAATTTAGAGCCTAAGTCCGGTATGATATCTCCCATATTGAAATTCCCAATGTTGGTATTCAGTCTTAATTCTCCCTTTGTCCTTCTTCTTGTATGGAGATGATTGACTATTTTATGTTCTAACTTTTCTTCCACGGTGTTACATCTTTCTAGGATATCTTGTAAAATCATAACAAATGATGGGTCATTCAATAACTTAACACGAGATTGAAAAAAAGTCTTTATGGTACTTACTTTCTCTAAAGGTTTTCCTTCATTGGTATGGTCCATTGAGAGTAAAATCCCATAAATTGGTGGATTTTCAAGTTGTTGTGCAACTGATGTAGATGACACATTCTAATTGAGAAATTCCTATCTAGATTCCCTAAATGGTTCCTATTCTTTCCGTGCATCAAATTGCTTATTTGGTTCATTATTATTATTAACCCGTTGGTATTGCACTGGATCTTGTTTTACTGCATCAGTTCCTGTCTTGGATTCTCATCAAGTGACTATATTGATGTTTCTCCCATCATCCCTAGCTTTTGTAGGAATCCATTGGACATTGTAGTTGTTATGGTTCCTTTTTTATTGAATCTTCCCCAACAGTGTTTGACAGTCTTCTGTGTCATGATCTATTGCATGACAATACATACATGTCGCTAGTGGGAGTGGGAAATCCCTTACATAATATCCTAGATTTTGGTATTTTTGGCACACTACTGGTTCTCTTCCTCATCCAAATCATCCTTTGCCTCATCCTCCACCTCTATATCCACCTATATCTCCATATGGCGCATTGTACTGAGTTACATGGTTATAATGCATAGGGTTATACTATGGTTGTGCATTATTATACCGCGGATGCATAATGTTATACTATTGTTGTGCATTATTGTATGGTGGTGGTACTTAGTTGAAATGACGTTCAATTTGTCCTGTCATAATTTTGTCTTTCACCTTAAAAGTATCTGAAGTTCTTTCTCTCACCATCTCTATCATCCTACAATCCTTATCATCATGACCCACTCACTCGCAAAAATTGCAATATGAACTTTTGGGTACTGTCTTATATTTCTGCATCATTGGACAATGATATGGATCATGCCTATGTGTCTTACAAATATCGCACCATGGTCCTCCTATTGGAAATGGGTTTGGCACCCCCGTCTCCATATACTGTACGAAAGTTGGACACTCATTCTTATGGTGTCCTTCTATCTTGCATAAGGTACACCAAACAACTTCTCTTTTCTCTTTACCCTTATTCTAGTTAAGTTGAAATGTTAGATTCTTCAAAGCCTCCTTCAACGCCTCTATTACTAGATATGTCTGCTGATACTGGTTCTCTTCCAGTTGTAAGGCTTCTTGTAGAGTCTCTGCATAAGTTTGGAACTTATGTTGTCTTAATGGATATTTCAAATGTGGTAATACTAAGTTCAAAAATAAATTCCTATGTTGCATGTCATTCATTGCATACTTCAACTTACCTTTTAGACGCTTAAACCTATGATCAATTTCCCAAACAGACTCACCTGGTTTTTGCCTAATTTCGATCATTTCATTCATATAATGGTCTTCTGATCTACGCTTTTAAAATTCGTTTATCAATAGTTCTTTCACATTTGCAATAGTCTTTGTTACTCCTGGTGGAATGTTTACATCTAGGCTCATGTACGAGTCTAGTGTGTGGTATCTTACTATGATAGCTAACTGCGTGAGCTTTGTATCCTCATTTTTTATCTTCCTTGCTTCCTATATCTTCTCACAGATGAATATGTTCTTTTCAGGGTCATTTGATTCCTCTCCCAAAAATTTTGGTAACCTGATAGTGGGATCATGTTCTTCCATTTTAAATGGTGTTGAACTACTACCTCCACGCGGTGTAGAGAATTGACTGTTACTTCCTGAACCAACTCCTCCAGTTGTTGCTCCTTGATTGTATGTGTTTCATGTTGTATTCCTTCCACTAAATGCCATTTTTCTAAATGTTGGTGTTCTTTCTAGTGTGTTAGTGGCACATGGGGTTGTAGGTTCCACACTGACGATGATCTGGATTTAAGTTCTTCCTTCTTTTCTTTCCCTTGGACCTCCTGTTTTCATTTCATATGTTGCACGCAAGATTTCCTCAATATTCTCCACAGCCCGTAGATCCTCTACCTCTTCTTCATCGCTTTCCAATTCCTCTCTATCAACTATGGCTCTCTTCTTTCTATTCATATTATATTGGTAGGGTACTCCACTGCACATATTTCCATATTTTTCCATTATCTTCTTTATCTGGTCTTCCTCCATCATGATTGGGTCCATGGAATACTTCTTCTTTCCTTTATCCATGTTGGCACAGGGGCTGACCTAGGGTTCAACACTTCGACAATGCACCAACAAAACCCTAACTACCGACCCTTTTGGCAACACCTATAAAGCAGGTGAAGTCTCACTCGAGGTAGAAGCAGGGGGGGTTACAGGACTCGGGTGTCTGTAACCAAGCTGGGACACAAATATGTGATAATACCACTTCGTAGAGTATTCTACTAACACTTAGAAGGTGATATGCATTAGTTCATTAGATTGAATAACATCACAGAACATACCCTAATAGAGATCATCGCAGTAATAACAAAGATCAAGCATCTCAACCACTTAACACATATCATTAGGTTAGGTCTAGCATTTATTCATTAATAACACAAGTAAGCACTAAGAATCAATAGATCTATCTAACATACATAATAAGAAAAGCACTGAGTGGATTCATAACATAACCGACAAAGCACAAAGAAAACCAGAGACACAAAATATACATGGTTCACCCCAGCATGGGGCTACATCCACCAATTGCTTCATCTTCTTTATTATTCTTCAATATATTACATTCAATTGCTCTTATCCACTAAGCCATAGAGCCAAGCTTCACACCAGACAAGAGATCTGTGCACTGAGCACCAGATCCTCCTTCCCAAAATTAGGTCAAGGTATAGAGCCAACTTCTCTATCAAGCATAGAGCCTTACATACAAATTTTGTTGCACAAAGCAACTTAGAACTACTTACACTAAGCCACTACCCACTATTCACTACCAGATACATTCTTTCTTATTTATACTTTTAAAATCTCTTACAAAAAGGCCTAAACATGGGAGAACCCATGGGCCGACATCCCATAACCCATTACAAAAATCATAAGGAACCCCTTGCTGGGTCCACATATCCCACAAAATCGGTGAGATCCACGATCTCAACTCTTCCTGGGCACTCCATCTTAGACCATCTTGTTGAAGTCCAAAAGGTGGTTAAACCTAACCAAGGTTTCCTCAAAACTTGGTCGAGGGCCAACAGGCCCCCAACACTCACCTATGACTCATCCCGAGTCACTTAGGTCTGGGCAATGCTGCCTCGATTTGCTGCTTCACCTGAGCCTCTTTCTTAACGAGCTCTTGGATCATTTACTCTATAACAGGCCCTTCTAGGAGTTGTTCCACTGTTGCAACCACTTGGTCTAGTTGCGAGCCTTGTCCCTCAATTTCTTCAAACACCTTGCAGGATTTATCTTGCACAGGTTGTAGCTTATGCACGACTTCCATTACCCTGCCTTGGATGGCAGTAATCTTCTGTTGTACTACGCGTTGTTCCTGAGATATCTTCATTCTATCAATTGCGGTGAGTATCTTCATCTTCGCCTGCACGGAGAATGCCTATTTATGTGCCTCTTGTAACTGCACTTCTAGTTTTCTTAGCTCTGGATCTTCTGCGAGGCGTTCGTAAGTTTGTGTGCTTCTATCACTCAACGTTTTGCACTCTGAGGTGAGGGCCCTTATCCTTATTACTGTGTTCTTAGCGAATTCATCCCTCTGATCATGCACCTCCTACAGGGTGCTCTGTACTACTTGGATCTCCAACTCTGTTATCCTTGCTTGAACCTGTTGGATGGTGTTAGCGAGCTTCGCCACTTGAACCTCAACAAAATCATGTTCCTCCTATGCCAAGATTGGCATAGAGTGACATGATTTACTCACTTCTTATTTGACTGTGGCCCATTCTACGAGAAACTGCTCGTTTTCTCTCTATAGATTCACTTTGGCCTCCTGGAGCATCACCCAAAACTCTTGTTTCTCATTTTCATAGGCAGTTACACAGTACCACACTACTTGTAATTGCTCTAAGACTTCCTCTTTTTCATGTTTCAAGGATTCTGTAGCCTTCTCCTTCTCTCTTTAGACTTTCTGAAGTCAAGTCTCTATTGCATCTACAAGTCTTCTCAATTTGGCTGGTTCATCCCCCAATTATGCATTATGTGATGAGGAAGGCATAGTAGGTACTACGTGGACCAAATGAATATCTTGTTGTAGTTATTTCAGTTCCTTCTCGATCCTGCCATACAACTTCTCCTCCTTTGCTCTATAACTCTATAAAATGTCCTCAGATGAATCCTCCATGGATTCACAGACTAGACTGATATCATCCTCTGTGAGCATGGCCTCCAACTGGGGATTACTAGCCTACGTATTCTTTCTCGCTGAAGGTTTCTGTAGAGAAACCTTCGTCTTCTGCGGTGTTGTTGTTTCAGCATGGGGATCTTTTGCCAGTGTAGATTCACCTTCTCCTTTATTTTCTCCTTCATCCCCTCCTCCTTGTCCGTTTTCTTCATCTCCTCCTCCTAGCAAGACATATCCATTTTCTTCAGAGGAATTGTCCTCCTCATCAGTCTCTATATTCTAGACTTCTTCCTGCTTTTTCTTCTTCTTTGTCCCACTGAACTATCAGATGTTCTTGACCCAGGTGACCATGGGGCTTCCTATGGTGTCAGTGTTAGAGAGTTCTGCATCAAAAACATGTACAAGGAACTCTTCCAGCCATTCCTTGGTAATCTATTCCATGTCTTCATATGTTAGATTATAGTACAATTGTAACTCTTCCTTTCTCTCATCTCGACGCACAGTGATATAGATGAAATGAGGATCTACATAGAACTTTTCTATTGGTCTATACTGCTACAGGGTGCATGGTGTCATGCATGAAAATGATTCAATGGAAACCTTCAGTTGTTGATAATAAGCATGGAACAAAAGGTTGGACTGCCACTGCTTCGACATATCGTTGGTGTACCACAAGGTAGAAAACCTAGCGGCCAATGACTTTGATGGTTCTATATCCAGAAAGATGGCTCCTTCAGGCATTTTCCAAGTGACAAATGTGATCAAAATGATCAGCCAACTGAAGTGGAATTCATATCGAAGATCCCGAGCTTAGCGACAGTATTTCTCCAGTTCGTTGACGAGGTAAATTGCCCAATTCATCTGCATTCCTTCCACCTATTTTCCTACGAGCTCCACCACGAACCCGGTGACTTGTGTGGGGAAGTTATTTCTTACGGTATTTCTAGCTATGAGTTGGCAAGCAAGGTTCAATGCGTTATCCTGTATAGAGGCTACCTTGTAGCCTCACTTTCCTTATTCAACTTCGCCGTAAGCTTCCTTGATGCGTTCTGCCAGGGAGCAATCTGAAGCCTTCCCTAGGAAAAACTGCTGAGGGTCAAGTCCCTGCATGCTTAACCCTATAATCAGGTGGATCAACTCCAAATCCATAGTAATCCTCTAGTCGAGTCACAAGTATCCTCCATGATAACACAACAAGAGGATTTTAATGGAAGCCTTAACCTCCTCATGATGGCCAAAATGGGGAATATTCATCACATTTAGCACAGTGGACTACACCATCTCCTTAATCCATGGCTGGGAGACAAGGTGAGGCTTCTTCCCAGTTTTCTTCATCAAGTATTAGTGGGGTGCAATCATAACATAGTTCTTCATATCCCCTAGTTTGAAGTCTTTCTTCTTCAGTAGCGGGATCTGTCCCAATTGGCTCCTGACTATGCGTATTCCCTTTGGAATATATGAGGTGAATAGAGAGTACTCATAATCACTTGGAATGTTGTTGCGATTAACCATGTCAACCAACGGTGGAATGTACTCTGGTAATATCATCGGGATCTGCTTCGCATTAGCCAAATCATCGCGATGCTTACTTCGTTGCTTGGTGATGGGGTTGATACGGTTAGAATGTCATCCGGTTGGAGGGGAATCCTGCAGTACCCTGGTCGACGATGCCTAGACACCTTTAGATAACTTCCCATCAACCATTATCTTCTTGAGGACCTCCTCAACAAACTTCTCTAATGCACTAGGTTTGCCCGATATTCTCACTTTTAAACAGATAGGTCGGGGTAGGAGAATGGATAGGCAGGGTAGAAAAATGTATGGAGAGGTCTAGCTTATGATAACATAGCTTGACACACAATCAATTCTCTTCTTCACTCAGTTAATCATGGCTGGAAAAAATTGGTCCCATCGGAGCATTCGACGGGTTAAATAAGTGAGGCACTGTAACATATTCTTCTAATGGGTAGGAATTCTTCCATAAATGTGAATTTGTCTATTATGGTGTGGTTTAAACATCCCAAAAGTGGTCCATCCTCCCATAAATGTGTTTCCTAGCCATTTTGGAGTGTCCTTCTAATGGGTGGGGTTCCTCTAACAGTCATATAGCTTTGCCAAGGAAAATTCCCATTATGTGCAGTCCTGTTGTTCCGGCGAGGTTCAAATCCTACAAACCTGCCTCCTGTGAGGTTCTAGTCTGTGAAGTCTTCCATCTGTTCTTTTTAGCTTCCTATAGATTTTCTAACTTGGATTTCTTTTTACTGAGCTTCCTTTCCTTCTTTCCTATGATCCGAGTCTCTCTAATTGTTTCTAGATTCCTCTTTCCATTCTTATCCTGATCTTCTCCTAGTGTAATGACTTCGCACTACTCATGTGCTCTCAAAGGGTTCAAAGTTAATATCCCTTCTCTTATTAATTCGAGGGTGGATATTCTTTTTTCTTTCATGGATAGGTCCTTCAAACGTTTTTGCATTCTTTCAACCTCAACAACTAATTCTCTTTCCCTCTGTTGCTTCGACTTATCTTCTTGTTCTTCTATTAGTCGCTCTATTTATCTAGTTATGAAATTCCTTAGTTCTTGCTTTTTTCTTTTTGTAGCTTCTTCCTCTTCTTTCCTTTTGATATGATATTTCTCAATCCAATTCTTACTTAGTAAAAGTAGGAAAGGGGTGTTTTTCTCAAAAATCTTAATGACTTCAAATTCTTCTTTAGTCGAAGTTCCATGGATAATAAGAGGTACATTAGAAACTCTTCCACATATGGTTATCAACTTACCCTTAAACAAACTTATCCTTCCCAATGAAGGTACCACAGTAGGATATCCTATGATTTTACAAGTGTCTTATGTCATAATATTCACTTGTGTTTCTTCATCCAAGACACGGTCTATGTCGAAGTCGTAGATTCTTGCACTTATGCATTGTTTTACTTTCAGGATTTCTGGTAAACTGACATCTTTGTGTTGATTCATTGTTTCTTTCAACTTTACTAATGTAGTTTGAAATTTCTCAGATTCTTTCTCTTGATGATTCTCTAACGTTCTCTTAGTCTCTTGTCTTCCTTCATAGTTTCCTTGTCTCATGTTCATTCTTTCAACTTTATCAATCATCCTTGGAAAATCCTCAACCTGATGACCAACAATCTTACAAAAAAGACATATAGGGCCTATACCAGGGCATTCCTTAGCAAGATGTCCCAACCTTCTGCAGTTATAACACAATTTCAATCCTCTTTTTCTCTTATATGTTCCCCATCTTCTTTTGTACTTTGCACTACGATCACAGTGCTAGCCTGCAATCTGTAAAAATTCTTTCTAGGTTCCCGCATCCACTTATTAGTCCAAAAATTCCTTTTATGCATAGGAATAACATATATTTCTTCATTTCTATTATCTTTACTTAAATCAATTATTTATTCCAACTGCACCCTATCTTTCAGACTAGGACAAACTCTATTAAACATACTTAAATTCATACTTTCAAAACAAAAAATTTCACTTATATTACTCTTATCAAAGCACAAAGCTTTACCTCTTTTCTTCAGATCAGATTTCTTTCTTAGCACAGAGATTTTCAAGTCAAGTAGAGTACTGCGCACTTCAACAACATATCTACATACAAAGATTCTATTTTCTTTACTTTAGTTCCCAACAATCATAGTTTTAGGTCCCGATAACGGAACCATTTGTTGGCAGAGGGGCAGACCCAGGGTTCAACGCTTCAACAATGCACCAAAAAAATCTTAACTACCGGCCCTTTCGACAACACTTGCGAAAAAGATGAAGTCTCACCTGAGGTAGAAGCAGGGGGGTTACAGGACTCAGTTGTCTGTAACCAAGATGGGACACAGATCTGTGATAATAACACTTTGCAGAGTATTCTACTAACACTTAGAGAGTGATATGCATTAGTTCATTAGCTTTAATAGCAATGCAGAACATACCCTAATAGAGATCGGCACGGTAACAAAAAAGATCAAGCATCTCAACCACGTAGCACATATCATTAGGTTAGATCTAGAATTCATTCATCATTAACACAAGTAAGCACTAAGCATCAACAGATCTATCTAACATACATAATAAGAAAATCACTGAGAAGATTCATAACATAAATGAAAAAGCACAAAGGAAACCAGAGACACACGATCTACATGGTTCACCCCAGTGTGGGGTTACATCCACCAACTGCTTTGTCTTCTTTATTATTCTTCAATATCTTACATTTCTAGTGCACTAAGCCATAGAGGCAAACTTCACATGAAACATCATATATGTGCACTGAGCACCCGATCTTCCTTCCCAAAATTAGGTCAAGGCACAAAGCCAACTTCTCTATCAAGCACATAGCCTTACATACACATTCTATTGCACAAAGGAACTTAGAACGACTTACACTTAGCCACTACCAACTATTCACTACCCAATACATTCTTGCTTATTTATACTTTTACAATCCCTTACAAAAAGGCCTAAACATGGGAGAACCCATGGGTTGACATCCCATAACCCATTACAAAAAACCTAAGGAACCCCTTGTTGGGTCCACGTATCCCGCAAAATCAGTGAGATCCGTGATCTTAGCTCCACTTGGGCACTCCATCTTCAACCAGCGTGTCGAAGTCCAAAAGGTGGTCAAGCCTGACCAAGGTTTTCTCAAAACTTGGTTGAGGGCCAACAATCCATCTCTTCCTCCATTTCTCATCTTCCTATTAGTGCTTCCCACCTTCCCCCATTCGTGCATGAAATTTTAGTTGTTTGATTCCATAGTAATCACACTGTTGTCATACAATAAAATCTTGATTGAAGTATACACCGATATGATGTACCTACCTCTAGGTCCTTCTAGAAAATCCTTCTCTGTTGTTGTGTAATAATTCACGGTATCTACTACAAATTCCGTGATAACACCTGCAACAATACTGTCTAACCAGAAACCTACCGCACGCACAAATTTGTTATTAACTAACTGTAACTGCACGATCTCGACAAGATTCCACTCTAGATATCTAATTTGATTTGTAGGGTGGTTTTCATTTAACCTCAATAACCACTACTGCAACAAATGTGGGAAATAAAATAAAAATACCTCATGCAGGTCACTAGAAATGCATTTTTCTAGATATTTGCGTGAAGTTAACTTAGGGTTTGTGTTGTCCTTCTACGCAAAATCGAGTTCCTTCATTTTAAACCATCTTTTGATCTCCGCCTTTGTTGGATTCCATGGCATGAACATTCCCTTCTATACTTTCATACTATACATGTTTCTTTGATGGATATCATCCTCTCAATCCCTTGTAGTCCGTGTCAGAAACAAAACCATTTGTTGGTTATATCTATGACTTCTTACTTCTTCTTGGGTTGACCCAGGTTCGTATCTCAACAGGTTTCCAACAAAAACTCTAAAACTATCGGCCCTCATGGTAAAATAGAAGGAAATGATCTACACAGGGTGCACAATGCAGTCTCACCCGAGATAGCTCTATGGGTGACTACAATACCCAGGTGTTTTTAGTATAGGAATGAGTGGAGATCTGGGAATGTATTCTATCTTTATTTATGCATTAAATTTGTTATTGATTCAATTATTTATAAGATTCATTCATATTTAGCCTTATGCATGCATGCTAATACATATAGTTAATCATTCATTCATAAGTTAATCATTGACAGAAATTAAACATTCAGAAACATGAAACATAACACATTTTTTACCATGGTTCAGACCCTCCTAGGCTACGTCCACAAATATTTGGATTTTCTACTCTTTTATTTAATCTGCTGGAAAATATGGAACTGTGCACATTACATATTCAATCATACAATCATGATGAGGTTAAGGAACCTTTATGAGGAGGACTAGATCACACTAGGCTCTTCATCATGTGACCTAACCCTCAAAATATAGCTTATATGACTCTTTTACACCTCAATAACTTTCAATAACTAACCAACAACAACTCATAAAACATCCAACCTCTTGGGTATGTGTTATATTCTTTGCATGAGTAGTAGTGTCTACGTTGCATTAGGTGCATAGGGGGGAGAAATTCCATGGTGTAGGGGTTTGGGGGTAGCTCCCCCGAGAAATGTTTTTTTCCTCGGGAAATGTGTCGCATTTTTTCCTCATTTTTTATGCTGCCTCGATTTTCATGTCCATTGTTGGGCAGTTTTTCGGCACATGGGTTTTTTCCAATGGTTTTCTATTTATGGTTAAGGAATTAGGGTTGTTGAGTAATCCAAGTCATTGGTTTAGGGTTTTGGATGTTGTTGGTTCCTATATGTATATTGTATTGTAAACAATGTATCACTATGAATGAATATATAATATGATGGTTTTCCCAGTTTGGGTTTCTAGGGGAAAACTCTTTGTGTAATGTTTGTATTTTCCATTGTATATTTTATGTTATTTTACTGAAAATATGTTTGCAGTAAATATTTTACAAGGTTAAAATCTACATTTGGCATCAGATCCTTCTTGGCTTCAGGGGGGTGCCTTTGTGGTCAAGGGTTTGGCTTGGGACTATGATAAGCCTTGTTACAGTGGGGGATTTGTGGTATTGATTTTTTAGGTGAAAAGAAATGGAGAGAAATTCAAAAATGGAGATCGAGAAGTTTAATGGGAAACTTTTTGAGCTGTGGAAGCTAAATATGGAATATCTCTTGGTGGACAGAGATCAGTGGATGCAATGGATCTAGGTACTGCACCTACAAGAACCTCAATAGATGACTGGAAAAAGTTGGATTGGAAGGCAAATAGCACAATCTGACTATGTCTCTCAGATTCAGTACTACTGAATGTGTTAGAGGAAGCTACAACCAAGGATTTATGGGTTAAGTTGGGGAAGTTGTATGGGTCTAAGTCCCTAGTAAATAAACTATTCCTAAGAAAGAAGCTGTATAATCTGAGGATGAGAGATGGAGACTTGGTGGAAGAGCATTTGAACTCCTTCAATACTGTGGTAAGTCAGTTAGTATCTGTTGAGATTAAAATTTTAGATGAAGATAAGTGTATCAGTTTACTGTGTTATTTACTATACTCGTGGGATAGTCTGGTTGTGGCCATAGGTAGTAATTCAACTACCTTAAATTTTGATGAAGTGGTCTTATCCTTGTTTTTGGAGGAGATGAGACGTAATAACATGGAAGGAGATAGCACAAATGCATTATTTGCAAGAGGATGCCGGTAGGAAAGAAATAGATCCAAGTGGGAAATCTATGTCTAAGGGTAGATCTAAATCTCTTGGAAAGTTTGTAAATGTCCGGAGATGTGGAAAATAAGGGCACTATAAGAAGAAATGTAGATCCAAAGTTGAGAAAAAGAAGGGATCTGAAGAATCTCCTTCTACATAAGAAAATGCATCCAAGGAAGAAGGAGGGGATATCTACTTGGCTTCTTCAAGAACACATGGAGATCATGAGACATGGTTGGTTGACTCAAGTGCATCCTTTCATATGAATCCTCACAGGGAGTGGTTCTGTGAATATGAAAGGTATGGTGGAGGTAATGTTTTTTTAGGTGATGATTTGACAACCAAAATCATAGGACGAGGAAATTTCAAGTTGAGGCTCATATATGGAAGTATTAGAAAACTGCATGGTGTTCTGCACATCCTAGAGTTGGCCATAAATTTGATTTCTGTAAGAAAAATGGATGATGCAGGGGTAAAACAAATATTTGAAAAGGAAACTTGCAGGATGGTTTGAGGAGCAATGGTGTTGTTGAAGGGAGTTCGGTTTGGAACTCTATATAAGCTTCAAGGAAGCACTATTAGTGATGTGTGTAATAGTTCCATTGTTCCTGATATTGGAGTTGAAGAAGAAAGAACTCCTACAATCTCTGGAGAAAAGGTTATGCTGTGGCATCAAAGACTGGGGCATATCGGAGAGAAGGGTATTCAAATACTACACGGTAAAGGTATTGTTGAGGGTATGTCTAAATTCTCTTTGGATTTTTATTTATGTGAAGATTGTGTATATGGGAAGCAAAATCGGGTAAGATTCCCCTCTAGTGCATCGAAGGAAGAAGGAATTTTACAGCTACTTCATAGTGATTTTTTTGGACCTATATCGGTCCCATCATTGGGAACATCTGTGTACTATGTGTCATTTATATATGACTTCTTGAAGAATACTTGGATATATTTCCTCAGGAAGAAATATGAAGTCTTTGATAGGTTTAAAGAGTTTATGGCTCTTGTTGAGAATCAAATAGAGAAAATAATTAAGGTGTCGTGGACAAATAATTGTGGAGAGTTCTGCGGGAACAAATTTGAAGAATTATATAAGAAGTGTGGTATAGCAAGGAAGAAGACTACTCCATATACACCTTAGAACAATGGAGTTGCAGAAAGGATGAACATGACGTTGATGGAAAAAAAAAGGTGCATGATCAGTGGTGTCAGGTTATGGAAATAATTATGACCAGAGGGAGTGGGTACTACATGTTACCTGGTCAACAAATCACCCTCATCAGTGCTAGATGAAAAGACTCCACAAGAGGTATGCAATGGTAAGAAACCTTCTCTCACACATCTCAAGGTAATTAGTTGTGACGCATATGTTCATGTTCCAAAGGAAAACAAGAGTAAGCTAGATAAGAAGGCTGAAAAGTGTATCTTTATTGGATATAAAGATGGTCTCAAAGGTTATAAGGTTTGGAGCACAAAAACTAAGAAGTAGTGTATAGCCGATATTTGGTATTTAGAGAAATGAAGGATGTTTTTAAACAGTAAGTCCTAGCAAGTAAGGAAGAACCATACAAAATAGAGTTTGATTTAAAATATGATGAATCATACTCTACATATAAATAGGAATTAGAAGAATAAAATCCTCATACTCCATTATTGAGGAGATTGGTTCGAGAAAGAAGGCTACTAGAAAGGTATACTCCATCCGATTTACATTCAAATTTTTCTTTTTCTATTAATGATGATGATCCTAGAACTGTTAGGGAGGAAATGGATTTAGAGGATGGGAATCTATGGAAAAAGGCCATGGACAAAGAAATGGCAACCTTGGATAAGAATGAGCCAAATACACAACATGCAATTGAACACATAAATAACACTTATCTTTTATAGATGACCAACAACTGCGTGCATACCTTCCATGAACCGCTCAACCATAGACCACATTGTTCATCACTCTTAGCAATGGGTCACACTCGAACTAGGACTGAAATCCACCCAGGTAAAGGCATTCCTAGGCTAGGATGAGACAATGGGATGCTACACAGTCAGTCAAGAAGGATTCCCTCCCAGGAGCCAAATTATACACACAACCTACAACCTCTCATTCCCCACATGCCTTTCCCACCCCAAGAAGTGTTCCCCTTCTCTACTCAACAGTCCCTCAACTACCCCACTTCCCTTATAGGGCTTCAACAACATGCCAGACAAGAATTTTCAGAGAACTATAACTATTGTTGGGCTCCCTCCAGGAGAAATCACTTCCCCAAAAACCTCTCTCACCTAGAGAAAGTTTCTCACAGGTTTGAAAATATGCTTCTTCTTTCTAAAAAAATTTATCACCTGGAGAGAGTTTCTCACATGCCTGAAAACTTACTTCTTCAGTCCACAAGACTGAAAAACTACCTCTTCAATCCCACTCCTAGACAACCAACAACATGCTGAGGTGAAAACACCAACAACATTCAGCTAACACACAGGTGATGGAAGCAACAATCGACTTTGGGATTGGAATAGGTGCTTATCATAACATACAATTTTAGCAAATTCACAGGTAGATATGGGTGTGTTGTGCCATCCAAGAGGAATATAGGTTCTATCCATCAAAGGAAAATACAAGATATGGATCCAGAAATGTATGCATGTTTCAGAGGTCGATAATGGAGGTCATGACTCAGTGCATGAGTGTGTGCATGCATCAGTCCATGTTATCCGGATTTATGTAGGAACACAATGAAATACAAAAATACACATAAACACAGAGATGCAGCAGAAATAAGACTTCATTTTATTAGTAACAAATGGCTGAAATATGCTTACAGACAGAATGGAAATAAACTAGCTAGGGCGCTGGTAGCTTATCTCTGAGAAGATATGTGGCGGCTACTGGCCTCTGCACTGTGTTACAATGAGGCTCGAAGGCCTATTATTATTGAGAAACAATGTAAAACCCTAAACATCCAAAGACATAACCCTAGGAGATGAAACGCCAAGACTATGGGCCCCGTTTGGGTAAGTTGGTACATCAACTTCCCGGGGATGTAAATTTGGCATACGATCTCTGTTTGATGTGTTCTATACCTTGTTAGAAAGATCTATCCGAGGAATACAAATTTTGGGTGAGAAAAATTGATCTAGAATCAATGTTGCTCCCCGTTTTCCAAAAAAACGTCGTTTAAGGCCTCAAAACGGCTTCGGAAGTTCAGGACCCAAAAAACTGCTAAAAATAGTAAACTGTACGGAAACTAAAAAATTGAAAGAAGAAATGGTGGGGGTCCAAGTGGAATAGGTGGGTGGCCACCAATATCCACCTGGATCATTCCTCCCCCCTTAGGAAGCAATGGTCCCCATTGCGTTGAGTTCCTCCATGAGATGAGGAAACTTCTGCTGAACTTGGTCCCTGGTGAACCATTTTCCTTGGTGAAGGAGTTGCCCTGCTTTGACAACTCGATATAGTGGTATCCTTTGTTTTCAGGTGTGCTTGATATGTGTATCCATGTGTTAAGAACCAAACTTCAATATAGCATAGAAAAACCTCAGGAAAAGTACTCAACGCCTTGAAAAAGAGATAATTTCAGATAATAAGCCTCTTCGAGGGGGCAACCTCCTTTTACCCCACTTAAATGTTCAAGTACGAGATGA
>SNQJ01S0025533.1:34519-63951 GCA_010110895.2 Picea sitchensis
CCTTTTTTGGCTTCATGGTGTTGTTCTTTTCTTGTGGATTTCGCGGGTTTTCCTGGGCAGCCCCGCCTTGGCTTGGTCCTTTGTTCTGCAGTTTGGGAGTACCTTTCCCTTGCTTCTGATTTGCACACCCAAAGTCTCGCTTCTTCTGTTTGAACTTCTGCTCAATCTTGGCAGCATATCAGTATGCCACACCAAGTGAGGAGATGTTGAGGAACTCCATTTCCTCCTAATTTTATCTGTGCAGACAAATATGATACTTTAACACCAAATGTTACTCTGAATCTTTGATACCCAACTTTGTGTGTAGGGTATGAAACAGATTCGTCATCTCATGCACATCTTGGTCCCTTTGTTGCCGCAACGTAGTCCATTGTATGTATTTGTCCTCATAGCTTCCCATGGGATAATATTGTTCCTTGATGGTGTCTCGGAAAGAATTCCAAGTGGGTGCAACTGAGAACAAAGAGGGTTCTCCCTCGCCCTCTTTCTCCGAGTAGGTTTCCCACCTGTCCTTGACATGGGGGGCAACTTTGAGGAGCGCGAAAATAATCTTTTCTCGGTCAGAAAAGTCATGAACCGAGAAATATACTTCTAACAGATTCAACCATCTATCTACGACATCTACATATATTTTTCCATCAAATATGGGAATGTCAAAGTTTACTTGTACCTTAAAAGGAGTGGCGCCTCCAGAGTGGCTTCTGGATGTCGATGCGCCGCCAGTCGGAATCCGTTGAAGTATCTGGGAAAAGTTGTCCATCATCGCATTCCCTTTTTTCTCGAGGGCCTCCTTGAGAAACATTTTGATAGGATCTCCTGCTCCCTCATCTTTATTTTCTTCCCTCATGGGCGGTCGTCGGGGTTTGCGAGGATGATCTTGCAAAGGTTCAACGAGATCGAGCCCCAACTCCTTATACCCCGATCTCGTTGGGGACATGCAAAGAAGGATCGAGAATGAGCAGACCGCTCTGATACCATTGATATGGATTTATGTAGGAACACAATGAAATACATAAATACACATAAACACAGAGATGCAGCAGAAATAAGACTTCATTTCATTAATAACAAATGACTGAAATATGCTTACAGACAGAATGGAAATAAACTAGCTAGGTCGCTAGTAGCTTATCTCTGAGAAGCGATGTGGCAAATACTGGCCTCTGCACTGTGTTACAATGAGGCTCGAAGGCCTATTATTATTGAGAAACAATGGAAAACCCTAAACATCCAAATACCTAACCCTAGGAGATGAAACGCCAAGACTATGGGCCCCGTTTGGGTAAGTTGGTACATCAACTTCCCAGGGATGTAACTTTGGCATACGATCTCCGTTTGACGCGTTCTATACCTTGTTAGAAATATCTATCCGAGGAATACAACTTTTGGGTGAGAAAAAATTATCTAGGGTCCATGTTGCTCCCCGTTTTCCCAAAAAACACCGCTTAAGGCCTCAAAACGACTCCGAAAGTTCAGGACTCGAAAAACTGCTAAAAATAGTAAACTGTGTGGAAACTGAAAAACAAAAAGATGCAATGGTGGGGGTCCAAGTGGAATAGGTGGGTGGCCACCAATATCCACCTGGATCACCATGGGCATGCATTCAGGAATGGGGAATAATGACAAGAATGGCAGAGAGCACTCAAGAATGACGAGTTTTCCAAATATAACTGCATGCACCAAGATTGACACATGGATCTCTTGGAGCCCATTCCTCTCCACTTCGAGTTTGTTCCTTTCCCCAAAGGAACTTAGGATTACATGAGTTATTTTCCAAACCTTATTCCTTTAGGAAATATATCATAATATTCCCTTACAGATAATCCCTCAAGGTTAGCCCTTTCTCCTAGCCTCTTAACCCCTTCCCTTTCCCTACGTAGTGGATCTTAGTCCCCCATTCTCTTTTATCATGGTTGGTCTACATGCAACGATGTATTTTATATTAATGAGATGAGTATTTACATATACAAAAATAGGCTCATTGGCCTTGATCATCTAGGTTCTCCGGCCTAATCATCACATAATCCTCCTAGATTATAATCACTTGGCTCATCAACCTACAAAACATATTTACATTCACATTTACAATTGGCGCTTGATCTTGGGCTATTACATGTATATATAATATATCCAAAAAAAATAGTGTCATGAGTACAAACTATTCTATAAACCCTCGAATAGAGTAGCTATACATCGTTGGGCTCAATCCTTCACTATTGAATATAAAAAATTCCCTTGGCACATATGTGGTCCAAAATTAATATGGTCTAGGCCTATTGACCCTACTGTAATGAGCTACGGCTTTCGAAAGACGCCAAAACAATTGGACTAAATTATTGGGCACCCCTAATACATGTGGCTACATATTTGGGGGAAGGTACTCTATATCTATCATCGACACTACACGAGTGAGAGTTGTTAGGTTCCTCTCTACTCGCCACAATACTCTCTCTACCTCTCTAGCTGGGGTTCCTCTTGCAGCTGCTGGCCCTCCTGCTCCTACTGGTCCAGCCTTTGGTCAAGGATGCCACCTAGTCCTGGCGAAGTTAGTCAGTCACACTGGTCCCACATCTATATATAACATATCTTTGAGTTAGTTCTTTGACATTACATAAAAAGGATAATATTAAAAAAAAGAATTTTAAAACTTAAATATATTTAAAAATGCATTTACCTATATCTTTGTGCTCCTCGCTAGGAGGCATGGTAATATCGAGATCCCTCAGGAAAATTATCCCTACATATGCATATTCATTGATAACAAGAATCTTATGGGACCACCAATCAAAAAAATTGTTGTCAAAAGCCTCTTGAACTCTCCCTGCACCTTGTCTAGGAAACAAAGTTCCCCACCCGCACAATGTCTGAAAGGAGGAAATATGGCCTCATAAAGTATCCCTTAGGATAAGGATAGAAACTCTATCAAATAAGAAAGCACAAAATACAATCCTGAACTTGAATTTATGGTTCATTCTTCTATGACAATTATCGATTTATTTCTTCGTGCATGTAAGCATCGTAGTGCTCTAGTAAAAAATAGTGGCATCGAAGCACTGAACTGCACAATTTATCTGTGCACGGGAGGCCTGAAGTAGTGATATGGATTCCTTGATCCACCCAATCATGACTATTACTATCTAGAGACTGATGCTAGTGATCTTGTGTATCGTCACTTGAGATCCTACTTTCTCAGTGCCTACCTCGCAGTACATCCCAATTTAGTCCTCTATGTTGTATGGCCCTGGAGGAAAGGTCCTCAATTTGACCGGTTCCCTCTTCCTAGAGAGGTCGGTCAAACGTATATGTCCTCTTTCATCGGAGTCATTGACTGACCCTCTGTCATGAATTCCTCTATGCCTGGATTCTAGTACTCTATCAAGTGGTTCAATAATCTGGGTTGTACCCTCATGAATGGATACTGGAAGAACTTCCACATAGCACACTGTTTCAACATGGAAATAACCTTGAGATCCTCCTCCACCAAGGCATATTTCTCCTCATGTTCCCTTTCTCTCCAATGACCATACATCATGTTGCACAAAATTTGGAGAGGTTTATCCCTTGTTTCACTTTTTTTTAACATTAAAAGAGGTGTACGCAGGATGTCGTTAAGATAATTGAGTATGTACATGGGACAAGTGTTACTTTTCCCACGTACATACATTTGTTGGGAATGGAAAACCTGGGTACACACAGGCCCAACCCTTTTACAAGGACGTATGCCTTCCAAACAATAATTTAAGAAAAAAATGATGGATGAAAATGAAAAGAAAGGTTGTTTGTACTTGGCTCAATTGTGAGGATATTTAATCCACCGTAGCTCCTTGAATTCACATTTTTAGGAAGAGAGTTTTTTACCTTTTGGGTTATTTTCCAAATTGCAATGGTTAAAATGAGTTGTCCACCTGTATTTATAGACATTTTTTGCCCCTTTTCCCTAATTTGGTCCCCTTTATCCCCTTTCTGGGCTTGTTATCTATTTGAGGTCCCTTTTGAGAGATCCGTGGGTCATTCTAATGAACTTGTTCTTTTGGTTTGGAGTTTTCTTGAGATGGTTTACACTTATATCATCCCATGGTAAAATTAGTTTTTCAACATTTGCATATAATTTAGGTTTTCACCACCCTGCATTTTTCATATTGTTGACTTTTCCACTTTTCCATAGGATTGATCCCACCAAAGTGCAACACAAAAACTTCTATGTTGCTTTAGAAGTGTTGTAATTAGGTGGTAGAGCCTTCCTCTACATGGATTCCTTAGGTAGATCCTTTGTTTCATTTTGGTATCCATCCCATGGGTTTTCTCCATAGGCTTGGGAGTCCTTTTAGTCCCACCATGATTACATTTTGAAGCTTCATTCTTCTTTGTGTTTTTTGGATCTTACCCGAAGGACTCCCAATGAGCACAATTTGTTGTCTTTTAGGCTCATTTCAACTTTGAAAGTAATATCTAATGAGAGATTATTTATTCTTTTTGATATCATTTGGATTACTTAAGAAAAGAGGCCCCATTGGAGTCTTCTTTAAGCTCTTTTTAGACTCTCTAAAAATTAAAAGATTGTGGAGAAATCTTGTTGACCTTCATGCTCTCCAAACTCAAATTTCAAGGCACATCTGTCTAGCAGTAGTTTACCCCTTTTTTGGTTCAGACGATTAATTTGTGAATAAGGGTATTCCCTAGGATATTTGGTTCGCTAGAAGACTATTATCAGGTGTAAGTTGAACCCTCTATTGGGCCTGAGGGACTAAATTTTCAAAAAAAGGACATTCTCCTTGGTTTTGGTTTATCTATTTTTTGGGACTTGGGGATTATTTATGAAAAATGAACCCCCTCAGAGTCCATCGTTAATGTCCTTTCAGACTCCCTAAATATGAAAAATATTGCTGAGTGACCTTGTTCCTTTCACACTTGTTAATTGGTCCAAAAGGATCATCTATTTGGCATAAGTTTAACCCTTTTTTCAGCCAATAGATTATCCAAAAAATGGTACACCCAGTGGTATGTGGAACATCACATAACTCCTCATGGTTAGAGATTTATGGCCATGTGAAGTTGTGTTGGGCCCCAACAACCCCCTTCTTTATTTTTAATCAAAATCCAGGGTCCCTTGAAATTTTGATTGGATTCTTTATTTTTTTTTCCTTTGAATTGATTGGATTGGTATTGGATTGATTTGTTTTGAGTTTGGTTTGACTTTATATTCTTTTCTTTTGTTTGGCTTGAATTTCATGAAATCTAAATGCCTTTTCGTTTTCTTTTTCTACAGAGTTTTGATGTTGATGGACGAGCTTCATAATTTGGGAGTTTGTTATTACCTTTTCCTTATTGAATTTATCTGCTATGAGAATGACTTGGTTGAAGAATTGGATTAATAACAATGATTTTATAGGAAGAACGTTTATTGTGACACATCGTTTCTATGACATTTGTTCACATTTTATCAATTTTGAATAAGGGAGAGACGAACATAGGAATCTTAATTTAAACGAAAACATTATTTTTTATCATTTGTTTCCTTTCGTTTAAATCATGATTATGTTTTCATATTTTTCTCATTAGCAATCATTTTCACAAAATCATTTAGTAGTTTTATTTAATTAAATTATTTTGTCAGTTTGCATCTCATTTCAAAATAAAAAAAATAAAATTTTTTATCTATCATTTGTTTGATTTTGTGAAAACCGAGAATCAATATTTTTCTCATCTCCATCAACTTGAAGCTTCTAGAATTTTAAGATCATATTTGAAAGGAAAATATATACAATATTTGTTTAGAAGTTAGTTTAAATTTATTTTAATTTTATTGTTCTAGATTTTCTTTTATTCACAATTTTTAGGTTATTAATTTGGTGTATTTTTGTTTCACAGGTTTATATTATCAATTATTTGGTACAGATCTAATCATGGCTTGATTTTATTATCTAAATACGTTCAACATGATTGATCCAAAAATAATATTGAATTGCTACAAATAATTTATAAGCAACAACAGATAAGATTAGAAATGCGTTCAAGAATAGACAAACGATTTTTTGGGACTTGTTTCAGCCAAACTATGAGGAATATGAAGAAAAGGTTGAAAATTCATCTCCAGATTGGACCCATTTATCTTACACGAGGGAATTTTCCCAAACAAATGCAGGATTTGAGAGATATTTGTGTTTCTTTACGAGGCAAATTTCAGGTGATGAAAATTATTAGTGACACCCAGACTGTTCATTCATTGTATAAATATATGAGAAAGTTCAGAGCCAAGGGGATCCAGGAAATTGAGAGGAGGATTTTTATCCTTTATTTTTTTGTATATTATATATTTTGTAAACATTTTTTCTTTTCAAATGGAGTAACAAATGGCTGGAATCTTTGGAAGAATGGACCAGTATTTTTGAAGAAGAATATGGAATTCCAGGTTGCTTAATGGCTTTTGTCCTGTGAGTAAAATGATTTTGTTTTCGTTATAATATCTACATATTATTTGAATAATTGATTATGCATTGATTTAAATTAGCTTTACTCTATTTTATCAATACATGGTTAATTGCTATCATTTATGTATTATTTGTTTCAATATTTAAGAGTCTATTATCCCAAAAATTCATTTTGGACCATATGATGAACATATTTTGTTGAAATTATATGAGAAAGTAGTTTACTCTTTGGCTTTCGGCCTGTGTAGACTGTGCAGTGTTTTTTTTTTATTGTCTTCTCATTTAATTTCTTGATATGCAATGTTATCTGTGTCGAATTAGCTTTAGTCTTTTCTCCACATAATATTTTATATCATGCTATTCATTTATATGGTTCATTATATTATGGTTCCTTTAATATATGTGCCTGATAATCTATTCAAGTAGTTTGAGTTTACTTCTGATACTATATAGCTGGTAACACCATTTATTGAGGATTGGAATTTCTTTCATTTTTCAGTTATTTGGACATTCTAAAGTCACATGATATATAATTGTTTGTCTTTCTGTCATCATAAACACGTTCCAGAATATAAAAGACTTCTTTGAGTTTCTTCAGGAAGTATTATGATTTCCTTTGTCATAGGTTTACACTTGACATGGGTTAAGAGGAGCTTATACAAATACATAGAGACAAATCTAGCCTAGTACTATTGATCAACGTCAAGTTAGTTAGTTTTTATTTAATTTATTTTGTTTATTTGCGAATGAATAATGATTGCATCATTTAAACATTAAATTATTTGACCATTATCATTTTCTTATTTACAATTTTATTCAATCATTGTTTATTAGTTTTTCATTTATAGTGCACAAACAATTTCCTTTGTTTTCTCATTTTGATCCATTAGTTGAAAACAATTATTTTCACAAGGCTTTGCTTAAAACTTGTAAATTGTATATAGTTGTTGTACATAAACACTGTTAGTTAAGCATTTGTGATTAAAGTGTTGATTGTTAGAGTTGTATCTTAAGTTAGTCCACATCTTTTAGTTGTTTTAGGATCTTAGTTGGCTAACGGAGCCATAAAATCCATAAGGGTAGATTATACCAAACAACTTGGGTTAAATAGACAACCCTGGACCAAATCTTCCCTCCCCGTTGATGGTGTGTCATAAAATCCTCCAAAAAAGTGGCGCTAGAAGGAGGGTCGAGATAAATTTAATGATTAAATGTTTCACCCCTCAGCCTTTCATAATTCCATATTTATAAATCCTTCTTCTGTGTCATCTTATAATGCAATACAAGGCAGGTTAGATGATAAGCTAACTATTTGGAGTTGATTTATTCAATTTCTTAATTTTTCATGGCTCTTGCCCAAATCACTATGTTGAACATGCTTTCAATGTCTCATTACCATTTATTCCCAACAAGAAAATTGATATATTTTCAGAACTCACCTTTGATGATGAAGGGAACACATCTACAGTAGACCATATTTCTAATTGTTTTTTTATAAATTTTTAAAACACAATATCATTGATCCTAATCTCATATGTAGATTGTTCGCTCTCACCTTCCGAGGTTGGGTTCAATATTGGTTTGAATATTTTTTGGCTAATTCGATTCATTCTTTGTCCGAGTTTTTAATTGAGTTTTTATCATATTTTAACAATTATGATTATGATGAATTAAGTTTCTTAAGGAAAGAAAATGATGAATCATTCAATGATTTTTCAATTAGGTTCATACATGTTTGTACTAGATTCTATTTGAAAAAAAATCCTCTTATTAATGAATGGTTTCAATATCTCCTTTCTCTCTCAGAAAAACAAGATCAATTAGTTGTTAACCAATCTGAATTGAGCACTAATATTCAACCTCAAGATGGTTCCAATTTTCATGTTGATCTTGAAGACTTTGAAGCACCTCAATTTTTGTCAACTTCTTTCATTTTGGCATATCAGGAGAGAGATAATATTTTACAAAATGCAAATGTCACTTCTAATCACTCTTTTCCAACAATGTCTCCTTTTTCCGAGGAAGGAACCTTGACTTTAAAAAATGACAGTTGTCACAATCTCATAGATTTTATAACTGTTTCTAAAGTAAAAGAGATCGAATGTGAAGTTGATAATCAGGAGGACGATAAAACTTCCTCTAATTTAGTTGAACAAGTGCATGATCAATCAGTAGGAGACAAAATCATTAGTCAGACTATTAATCAACCATCTGTCTCGAGTGATTTTCTCTCACATTTTCCCTTACACAATGAACCAAAATTTCTCTTAGAAACTGTCTCGTACTCTTTAAAAGAGCATACAATAGAGGTTGATCAGTTTATACAAGGAGAGCGAACAAAACCATAATTTGAAGCACATATACCTATCATTTCAAGAGATGAATTTCGTCTCCTCAATTCTTCTACATATTATTCCTTGTACCATGATAGTTTTTATCCTAATGTTGTGAAATTGTGTGTTCCATATTACCTTGGAGAGAATTCAACATTATATAATCAGGTACAAATTAATAGAGATTACCGAATAGAAGAAAAAGAGGAAAATAATTCTTCCCATGAACATATTAATTTTTATTCTCATCAATTATCCGTGGGTAAATCAAGAAATGATTTCAAAGAGTCCCAAATTGCAACTTCCATTGATTCATCTATTTTTGTTTAAAGACAGATCTAAATTTTTCCATGATCAATTATTTGAAGTTGAAAAGTATAATCAACCAAATACTATTTTCAATGATGATTATTAAAAAATGTTGGTTGTTCCATTTAGTTCACCTCAAATAGTTAATATTGAAGTTTTCAAGCTTAATGGAAAGTTTCAAGAGAATGGGACACTTATTTTCTGATCGAAAATCATGATAAGTTCTCGCAATCTTGATCTGACATGTTTACAAGATTCTTTCCATGATAATCTAATACTTTATTCTCATCAGGAATATTTTTCATATGTGATTTATTTCAAGCAATCCCATGTTAGTAATTGCATGTATTATGATAGGATTGCAAATTGGTTGGAGTATTCACATCTCGAAACGTTTACAGGGAATGGTAAGATTATCTTCACCTTATTTAGAGATCAAGGAGGTAATTTTGACACACTCATTTTATATCCTTCAGATGGAGAAAATATGGAATGAAAGGAAAGATTTCAGGAAGATGGGGCACTTCGTTCTGGGCCGATGGTTATGTCATGTCCCCATAACTTTCACAAGCTTCACAATCTCATTTTTTCATGTTTTTGTGACCCATATAATGACAAAATTGCAGAATGGTTGGAGGATTCATACAAAAGGAATGTTCAATGGAATGGTAAGGTTATGCTTTCTTTGTTTTTAAATGATGATGATAAAGGTAAGTATGATGTATTTTTTTCATATTTCGATATACTACCATATTACTAATATTTGATTTTTTTTTCATTGCAGGATTGAAGTTACTTTGATGGCTACATTGGAAGCATGACTTCACTTAGTATTTTGATTTGTTTAGTAGTTAGAGTAGGTTTAGGAGTAGGTTTCCTTTACTTTTCTTTCTCAATGTTTCTTTTTGTAATAATGCAGTTATGAACACAAGTGGGTACACCAAGAGAACAATAATATGGATGTTGTCAGGAAAGTCCACTTTAATGATTTTCTCTTTTCTTTTCGTTGAATATTTCTTTTCAAAAACACATTATCATCATGGAAATTTTAAAATGGAAAGTAAAGAGATAAGTAAATTTGAACTATCAACTCACCCAAATTCAACCCTGACCCAAGATGCCACAAGTAGGACTGCACTCATCTTAATAAGGATTTTTCTATTTTCTTTTAGTCTCTTTTATTTTTAATTGTTAAGAACCAAATATCAATATAGCATAGAAAATCCTCAGAAAAAGTACTCAGCGCCTTGAAAAAGAGATAATTTCAGATAATAAGCCTCTTCGAGGGGGCAACCTCCTTTTACCCCACTTAAATGTTCAAGTACAAGATGATTCAAAATGAAAATGTCTCCTTGGTATATATAGGAGACTAGGAGGTATTTAATAATGGCCTAAAGCCGACATAAAAAATAACATTACTAATATGTGTATTTAATTAAAGGGGTAATGAGCCAATATTAGAGATATATACCTCCTTGAGACAAGTGTTTTCCACAATGCTTGAGTAACTCTGGATGCTTCCATAAAAGACTTCCCAAGTGGAATCAACAACCGATAGTTTCCTCCATTTAATGAGATACTCTGAAATGGATCTATTCCTCAGCTGACAATTCTTGTGTCAGTGATGGATTCAGGCTCAATATGATTTTCCTTCTCGTAGGATTCTGGCAATATAGTTTGAACTGGGATCTTGTCGCCTATAACCTTCTTTAAGCATGAAGCATGGTGTTGGAGCCGCCTTTGTTTTGTTTTTAGCCCGTCACAAATTTCATTAATATTAGGGCTTAACATGCCCCTCCCCTTGAGACAAGTGTTTTCCACAATGCTTGAGTAACTCTGGATGCTTCTGTATAAAAGACTCATATTCCCAAGTGGAATCTTCAACCGATAGTTTCCTCCATTTAATGAGATACTCTGAAATGGATCTATTCCTCAGCTGACGAATTCTTGTGTCAGTGATGGATTCAGGCTCCAATATGATTTTTCCTTCCTCGTCAAGTTCTGGCAATATAGTTTGAACTGGGATCTTGTCGCCTATAACCTTCTTTAAGCATGAAACATGGTGTTGGAGCCGCCTTTGTTTTTTGTTTTTAACCCTTCACAATTTTCATTTCGATGCTTGAAGTCTAAAGTGGTTTTATTTTTCCCTCCGAGAGATCGATGATCTCTATGAGCTTGTCACGTAAGCAGTGATGCTTTTCTACTCTTGAAACAAGCCCATTTTCTTAAGAATGTTCGCTCTCTTTGTTTTAATTTGGGATCTCACAAGTCGGATACTATAATCCATGAGTTCCCACATCTCGAGTCACGAAACGATGAAGTCGTTTCAAATTTTCACTCAAGACAGTAACCAGGGTAGAATCTTTTAACTCATGATTAGACGTCGTCGGGGTTTCACGCCCCGGCGTTCGCCAAGTCCGAATTTTTATTTTTACAGCCCTGAGAGCTGAGAACGAGAAGTCCTATCCGGATAACCCAGGTCAAGGATCAAAGGCAAAAAGCTAACTATGGTAAATGTCGTTCTTGGAATTTCGACACTCGGCACTAACTTTTTCAAAAGTCACAGCATCTAATCCCCGACTCGCGAAGGCACGATGTAATTATAACATGATTAATTAATCGCCTAATCCAAGATTTTCTTCCCCTTAATTGAGTCTTAAATATCGCCATCTCGCGGTTTCGCGACTCGGCGCACTAATCTCCCAGAAACTTGTCTTCAAGGTTCCGAGTTGCAATATGGCGAATAAAATGATTATAAAATTAATGATGCCTCAAATAGCGATTACCTCTATTTAAAACAAATTTGGTCCTCGCGGTCTCGCAAGTTGGAGACTCAAAATTTTAAAAGAAAATCCACGATATAACGAATAGCGAGAAATTGATTGACGTTGGAAAGATTGGGTTAATTAAGTTAAAGCAAGATATATCCCGCGTCTCGAGGTTTACACATTTCCCGAGGAAGCCTTTTCTCTCCATACTCCAACTGACTGTTAAACCGTTAGAAATTTATGACATTAATGGGAAATAAGGTAAATCTATGGATATAAGATCGATTTTTATGGCGAAAATTTAATTCTAAATATGATTGGACGGGCTTGTTTTGAAAGGTACAGTTTTTTCAAATATATGGAAGAGTTGCGTTTCATTATGCATTTCTTATAGCACGCGAAGCTCGTCACTGCTGAGTAAACTAACTTCTGCAAGTATATGCAGTTCTATCGTAGAAGAGCTAAAACACAAGCTTCGGCAATGGCTCTGCGGAAAGCATCAAAGGTGAATGTCGAGGTTACAGGACAAGGCCCAAATACTGTCTCCGATACTTGGCCCCGAAGTGTCGACTCGGTTCCTAACTGGTCATTTGTTTCAGACATTTTGCAATCTAAATTGGTGGATTATTCAGACTCCTCCGACGGCAACGAAAAAGATGATCTAAACACCAAATACAAAATAGTCGTCCAGTCTGAAATGCATAGAGTAGCAGCCCGACCACGGTTGCTTCCTTATTATGACATGGTCTGATGGGCATTGGATCATTTAGACATACCGACCAGGACTATCATGAACGAGTAGGGAGTCACTATAGGGACTTTTAGGCCTGAGCACCTGCAAACCATGTACAAGCTACCTACGACGTCTGAATACACATATGGTGCTGAGTTCTTGGAGGAATTCAAGGAGAAGGAGTGCACTCAGTATGATAAAACCATGTCCAGTCTGATAAAGGATTGGGTTTCGCGCACCGTGAAATTCAGAGCTAATGACCAAGGCGTTTATTCAATCGCTTCGTTGCAACCGTAGTATAAATATGTGGCCATGATGGCTTGCCAGTTATATGGGAGAGAGGACACATCACATTTTTACCTTGCGTGGGTGTCTCTGATGTTTCGGGTTGCAGAAGGTTGTTATTTTAACTGGGCGAGGATGCTTTCGGATAGCTTGTCTAATCGGGTCACAGAGTATCGGGAGTAGAAGGTGAGTGGGAAGGCGTCATTGTTCTTCATGTCTGCATACATTATTGACGCAATCTGTTCTATGATACCATTTCCATTGATGAGTTGGGGCTGGACTCCGATCGAATACAAACCCATACATGTATACCATGAAAAGCTATGGGAAAACAAAGCAGAAAAGTTCGCATATGAAATTTTTAACTGGGTGATGGTGCCCCTGCATATCACAGTTTTTGGCCACCCACCACCTCGTATCTCGGACAACATTGCAACAAATCTGAGTAGCATAGCAGACTGGTACATGGAGGAAGAGTTTTCATACTTTAGAGTTTTCGGGGCTTCTATTCCCCCTCATGCATTGCCATTGTTCATTCCTGACAAACTGGCTTGTCGCAAGGTCGCCCGGCAGACGATAATTGGCGAGGTGAGTAAAGAACTCAAAGGATACTCAAAGAAGGTATGGCCATCTTTTCCCATTCGACTGAATTCTTATTCTTTATTAGATTTCGGGCATGCCAAAGCCGAGGGTTGTGAGCAACCATTTAGCTAATTGTGGGCTCAAGATATTTGAGCATGAGAATTCACCCCTGGATGAAGTTTTCTGAGGGTCATGGTCTTATGAAGAAGTTCTAACCCGGATCCAATCCTTAGCACCCGAAGACACAGCCGCTGTATTGAGATTCCAGGAACATAGACGAAGTTGTCTCCCCGTTGTGTTGCGAGGTGGGAGTCCAAGTGTTTCTGAGATGAAACAGAAGGATGCTGAAGGATCTGAAGACGCAACTCCCAACCTTGGAAAATAGCAGGACGAGGAGGAACAAATGAGGAATCCTGAAGCAGAGGTGAAGATTCCAGACCCGCCAGGGAAATAGAAGCCGGAGACAGAGTTGAAGACTCTGGACCCGACAAAGAAGTAGAATCCTGTCGATACTCCAGGAGAATTGACGAAACAAATCGGAGAACCTATCACCTCGGTCACACCCTTGCAGTCGACACAGGGAAATGTTGGCAGGGGATGGATATTTAATGAAGAACTGAGGCCCATAAGAGCAGAAGAACTCCCTCCGAATGAGTTTTTCTTTGATAAGAAGAGGAAAGATGTAGTGAAAAGAGAGTTCTATCAAGAAGGAGGGTCTACTGCGAAAAAATATAAAATCATGACCGATAGAAAAGATAAGAAAAGTGACCAATTCGCCACTGAAATCACAGGAATGCTGGGAGCATATTCTTCGGCAAATCAATTCTCAGTCGGGCTTTTGAAGAACCAACTGAAAAGGAAGAATCGCCTAATCAGGACCCTCGAGGCTAGATTGGCCACAGCCGCGGAGAATGATAAAAGTCAGGCTAGCGTGGAAATAGAATAGGCCATATTGGCCAACAAAAATGAAATAGAGGTACTCAGAGCTAAGCTCGAGCAAACACAACTAGTGGTCCGAGATGGTCGAGTGCAGGCAAGCCAACAGAGAAGTCTGATTGAATAGTTGCAGGCTTGGGTAGAGATCGCCGAGAGCAGAGAGATAAACATCAGGATATTTAAATCCCAAGCTAGCGAGATTCGGAGCAGAATATTTTCGGCACAACAAAATTTGCTCACCGAGGTGGGAACGATCCAAGAAAACTGTCTGTTGATAAATCAGGTTTTCGGGAACCTATCGGCCAGAGAAAGAGATGCAGGAGTGGCTCAGGTCGCTTTCCAGGAAGTAGTAATAGCCACGAACAACCGGGTTTCGACGGGTACTCCCAGGTTCACCACTTCGGAGAAAACCCGGGGGAATATTCTATTAAAGGACTGGGAGAACATCGCCTTGGGTAATGAACAAACACAAAAGGTAACCAACTCCCTCGAAGAATCTTTTAATTCTATAGACGGTGAGCTGCTGGGCATTGACAGCGGAGGCAATGCGGAAGCATTGATGCAAATGAATGTAGAACAGATCTCACTTGATATGAAAGATAAGGAAGAAAGCGATTTGGCTGATATCTATCAGATGAATATGGTGGACATAGGCCAAGTTGATAAGTACATGATCAAACCCGACACGCAACTAAGTTCCCTCGACATCATCGATTCGCAAATGGAGGACAAGTTGCAGCAGTTAGCTCGAGAATGTTACGTCGTTGAGGCCATCTGTCAAGCAGAACCATCACGGCTCATATCCCAGCTAGTGGAAAGATGCATCGCCTGCACCAAGTCTGCGCGACGGCAAACCCCTGGCACCAAGTAAAGATGGAGTAGGTGAAATGGAGCAATTGATCTCTTCTCGGTCATAACCGAAATTTTGCGACTGTTGAGATTCTATCAGTTTTGTAAAAAAATGTATAAATATATCCCAGAAACAAATAAACAAGGCTGGACCTTTTTGAGTCATTTGTAATAGAGGTTTTACATTGAGAGTTAATACAAGCAGATCTGGAGATTCTCAATTCCGTCACTTCTGTATTACAATTTTTCTTCCTTGTATCTCATTTTTTAGATTGCAATTCATATTCATAATTGATGTTCTTCGTTGTAATTTAGTACGACCACTACTATAACGAATGGATTTGGGTTTTCTGTAATTGCTTATTGTCTTTCCTCTGCACCAGCTATCAGCTGTGTAAGACCAATCTGCATTTTCAGAATTCTACATATATTCTTTGTTACATTGATTATTTTCTTACATATTTTCCTCTCCCATTTATGTCGTGAGCTTTTCCCCTGGTTGGAACCTTACATCGTGAATGGCTCAATGTTTTTCCCCCATCTCACCCCTTTTATTAAAATATGATACAGTTACGAGAACGAGCCTTAGATTTGCATCAGTATTTTATTTCTGCAACCATAAGTTCTCTTTTATAAGGCCAAACTGAGACATCACATAACCTTTCTTACCGTTTTTTATACCTTTACTGTTCCCCCATGACAGTTCTTGTACCAACTGAATGTAACGTTGAACTCGGAGTACTGAATCAAACACACATTGGTTTAAACCTCTTCAACACCATTCTTAAAACGACAACTAACCGGGCCGAGCTCGAACAATCATGGGCAGCCATTGAACGAGATATAACTATCGAGGAACAGTTCGAAGACAGACAACGCCAACGAAGAAATCTCCCTTAGTTTCCTTCTCCAAAGGTTGACATTTCTCCCTTCTCCATATTTTAACCACTTTTGGATGCTTTGACACTGTACTTTGAGCCTTAAGTACAGACTCAGGAACAACATATTTCTGGCGCCATTGTCGGGGACCGAAGTTACGAAATCTTTTTCCTTGGGAAAACGATAATTTTTTTTCGTTGAAAGTGTTACCCTTTGATAGTGAACAACGAGTACACACCTTTTAAGGATTTTTATCTTTCACTTGGTGCCTCCACGAAGAAATAAACTGGCATTCGGTCGAAGGAATACCAGACAAAACTCGGATGGTGAGCAATTTATGCCTGTTGCTGATCCCAAAAAAATTCTAAAGGCGAGAGGCTCTTTTAAGCCAACCGCTGCAGTTTACCAACTTGAAATCCCATCACTGAAGGCCGAGAATCCTCATGAACCCTCGACCTCGCTCAGTTGTTGCTTTGATGCTAAACATTCAACGCCAATCTTCTTTGAAATTAGGAGCGAGATTCATCCAACAGTCCCCTTGATACAGAGGGGAAAGGGCCCTCTTGAAGGTTCGCCGGCTTTTGAAACACCATCTTATATTCAGTTAAATTTCCCGACTTCTCCAAATCCTGAAGAGTGTGTTACACACTCATTTCTCGCACCCATCGGTTTTCCCGACTCCGTCTCTTGCAAGTCCGAGGAACCAACTCCTCGCGTTCATTATCTTTCCTCATCAGAGTCTCCTCTTTGCGAAGAAAATAAGGTTTCCCTTTTATTTTTTAAAAATCCCCTTTATAACTTTCCACAAACAACGATGGCAGCCGTCGGAGGAGGAGGTGGAGGGTTTATAGGAGGAGGAGGATGGTTTGGAGGAGGTGGAGGAGGAGTCCCTCTAGGAGGAGGTGGAGGAGGTGTCCCTCTAGGAGGAGGTGGAGGTCAAGGTCCTCCCCCCCCTCCCAGAGTTTTCGTGAAAGTCACAGCCAGATATGCTCCATTAGTATTTCCCGTTCCCCTACATGATCTTCCAGAAAATTACATAAAAAATTTACCAAAATTCACCGGAGAGGGGGATCTGACAGCAACTGAACATATTAATTTTTTCGACCAATTCTCATATGTATTTGGTATCGAACACGAGGATTTCTATTCGATATTACTTGTCCAAACTTTTGAAGGTCAGGGTTGAACTTGGTTTCAGAGCCTACCCGCAGCCTCTATCCTGTCATATGACGCTTTGGAAGATGCTTTCCTCAGGAAATGAGGAGAGCGGAAATACCATCTCTATTATCTAACCGAATTTGGGTCTTTGAAGAAAAAGAACTCAGAAACAGTCATGAAATTCATCCAGAGATTCAATAAACTGTACAATAAAATCCCAGCTGAAGTCAAACCTTCTCAACCCGCAGCCAAAGTGACTTTTGCCGGAGCTTTTGAGCCAGATTTCGCACTACTTCTGCGAGAGAGAAGGGGAGCCACCTTAAACCGTATGCAGGACGATGCGGTAGAGATAGAATCTAATATGATGGCTTTGGGTAAACTTAAGGCTAGAGTAGAGACTGGAAACCGAGAGACCAAGCTCTTTAGAGAACAAGTTGGCCCTTCAGGGTCCAATAGATCCTCAGACGATAGGGTGGACGATATGGCTAGAGTGATTAAAGAATTGTCAAATAAAATAACCCGAATGGAACTCGAACAGGCCAAGGCTGACTCTAATCCCAAAAAATATTTCAAGAGAAATCAAAACCCTCCTAATCAACAAAGACAAATAAAAAAGGAATTTCAGAAAATACAAGCTCCCTTGAAGAATGAAAATTTTATAGGAGCTAACGATTTTCAAGACTATGAAGATTCAGATAATGACGTCACGAACTTCGGTGATGACTGTAGTCAACCATATCTAACTCGCAAGGACTATGAAAAATCTTTAAACATGCCTCAATCATCAAATGAGAGTGAAGAGGGTGATCACACTGAGATTTGTGAATCCCAACCAGAAACTGAGATAATGATGGCTGATTTTCAACCAAAATACAACCTGAGATCTAGGAATAAGCCCGCCTCCACGACTCAACCCAAGAAAATCCTTCAAAGGGGCCAAGCTTACGAGCCTCCTTCAGACGAAACCCCATTACCCAACAACAAAACTAGAAGAGTAAGCACTCAAGAGCCCGAGGTGGAAAAAGTTGAAGCTCAAACACAGGAGACTGAACCCGTGAATGAAGCTACATCTTCAACTAAGACCATGAATGATAAAGTTGTCCAGACAAACAGGTTGGAAAGGAAGAATTCAAAAGTCCCAACCAGAGAAGAAGACAAGGTGAGCGGAGCTTTCATTTTTGAAAATGAGTTAAACAAAATTAAGATACCAATCCCTTTAGTGGAATTAGCAAAAGACCATGTTTATCGCAAACAAATTACCAAAATGATAGGTGTCTCCGAACTAGAAATCCACTCTGATGTTATAAACTTGGAAGATGATAGACCTAACATCACTTTTTTTCCCCATTTTGAAGGGTCCAAAGACAACATCGCTCCCTTTTATATTACTCTGAACGTACATGATCAGTTGCTTCATAATTGTATGTTGGACTCCGGAGCTTCCCATAATGTTATGCCCAAGATTATAATGGAGAAGTTGGGTCTCCAGATCACAAGACCTTATGGAAATCTGTACTCTATTGATTCGAGGAGGTTTAAATGCATGGGGATGATAAAATATCTGGTAGTTACCCTGGCACAGGTCCCGGTCAAGAGTATCCTGATGGATGTGGTTATCACAAACATTCCCCCTAAGTATGGCATGTTGTTATCTAGGTCATGGGGAGCCAAGTTGGGGGGTTCTCTTCAGTTAGACATGACTTATGCCACCATCCCCGTGTTCGGCGGTCAGTTCACTCATTTATACAGAGAAACAAGATTAGCATATACGGTCAGTGACCCTCAAAACCCACACAACTTCCCTATTTACATTGCAGACCAAGACCTGGGAAATTGCATCTTGTCTTTTGACGATGGTCTGGATGGTTTCCTGGAGGAAATCAATACAAAGCAAGAAGAGTCCGTCCCCATGACAGAAGAGCTGTGTAATACTGGTGTCTGGAAAATGTACTTTGACGGTGCTTCATCTTCTGAAGGGGCATGTGTTGGAGTACTTCTTGTGGCACCTGAAGGTAAGTTCATTGTTCCTTTCTCCTATCGTTTGCAGTGGGACATAGATTACACTAATAATGTATGCGAGTATGAAGCATTGATCTTAGTATTAGAAGCTTCCAAAAAGCTAAATATAAAAAACTTGGAGGTATATGGTGATGCGGAATTAATAGTAAAACAAGTAAACCGACAGTACCTGGCCAGGCATCCCAGACTAAGAGCGTATAGAAATTGTGCTTGGGATCTCATGGAATTTTTTTTCTCATCTTTGAATATCCATTTTATCCCTCGCGCAGAGAATCTACATGCTGATGCATTGGTAAAGGCAACTTCAACCTTCTCTCCTCCCACGACCTTCAAACTAAAGTATCACATTGAAATCAGATACAAACCCTCCATACCAGACAATATCCGACACTGGCAAGTCTTTGAAGATGACGAACAAATTAAGAAATTCCTTACAGCAGTAGGTGAATTCTCAGATACTCACACTGACCAAGAAAATCAGAATGACTCCAGGTGGATCATGCAAGAAGGAGAGGAACCTGAAATCTTCCGAGAAAAGATTGCGGATCATCGTATGATGGTCCTTAAAAGAAATCAGATCGCCAAAGGATTGATTCCTTTGGAAAGAATTTTTGATCAGAACGATGTACCTGTAAAGTCCACTTTGCAGCCCCAACCAGAAGAAGTGGAGGACTGTGATTTAGGAAACGAAAAGGAACCCCGGATGGTAAAAATATCGAAGTTCCTCCCTCCCAAAGCGAAAGTTAAGTATAAAGACTTACTCAGACAATATAAAGATGTTTTTGCCTGGTCCTATGATGAATTGAAAATGTATGACACTTCCATTATTGATCACAAGATACCTTTGAAGCCTGGGGTCAAACCGTTTAGGCAAAATCTTAGGCAAATTAACCCCATTCTGTTACCCATGATAGAAAAGGAAGTTAANATGATGAATTGAAAATGTATGACACTTCCATTATTGATCACAAGATACCTTTGAAGCCTGGGGTCAAACCGTTTAGGCAAAATCTTAGGCAAATTAACCCCATTCTGTTACCCATGATAGAAAAGGAAGTTAAAAAACTCTTGGACACAAAAATTATCGTACCTCTGAGATACTCGGACTGGGTAGCCAACCTAGTCCCAGTTAGGAAAAAGAACAGGGAAATCAGACTGTGTGTGGACTTTCGAAACTTAAACAAGTCGTCTCTCAAAGATAACTACCCATTGCCCAAGATGGACCATGTTTTAGAAAAGGTTGTTGGAGCTAATCAAATGTCTATGATAGATGGTTTCTCGGGTTATAATCAGATCGCTATGAATGAACAAGATAGGGAAAAAACTACTTTCACCACGCCCTGGGGTACTTTCATGTATGATAAAATGCCTTTTGGTTTGATGAATGCAGGGGCCACTTTCCAGTGAGCTATGGACATTGCCTTCATGGGAGAAAAGGACAAGTTCATAGTTATTTACCTCGACGATTTGACGGTTTTCTCTAAAACTGACGAAGAACATCTGATGCATCTAAAACAGACTTTTGAAAAGTGCCTTAGGTTTGGCCTATCCCTCAACCCAAAGAAATCACATTTCACTATGCGGGAAGGTAATATTCTGGGCCATGTCGTATCTAAGGAAGGAATCAGGATTGATCTTAAGAGGATTGAAGCAATAGATACCATCACTATCCCGAGAAATATAAAAGAAATTCAATCATTCTTAGGAAAGATAAATTTTCTATGAAGGTTCATTCCCAATTTCGCTGAGATTGTCAAATTGATTACAGGAATGCTGAAGAAGGACAATGGGGTAAATTGGACCACCAAGGCTAGGGCATCGTTCGCGCATATTAAAAAAGTTATAAGTGAGGCACCTGTGTTAGCAAGTCCGGATTATCTGAAGGATTTTCTCATCTTCTCTTTTGCTTCTGAACATACCATCGCCACGGTACTCTTGCAGAAGAATGAAGAGGGGTTCGAACAACTGATAGCATTTTTTAGCAAAAGCCTCAGAGATGCAGAACTGAAATATGACATAAAAGAAAAACAAGCATACGCAATGGTAAAAACATTGAAAGCATTTAGAACCTATGTGCTACATTAAAAAATAATCGCGTATGTGCCTACCAGTTCTGTAAAAGACATATTGGTACAACCGGACAGTGACGGAAAAAGAGGCTGATGGGTCGCTAAAATACAAGAATTCAATCTGGAAGTCAAGCCGACTAAATTGGTAAAGGGACAGCGTCTGGCCAAACTCTTGGCTGAGTCGAATCTTAGAGCTCTTGATATAAATTGCCTACAAGAAGAAGATGGAGACACACACCTTCATGAGCCAGATGACCAAACAGATCCAAGTAAGGTCGAGGAAAAGTTCATATCGTCAGGCTGGTATAAAGACATAGTGTTCTACTTGTTAAACTTGAAATGCCCAGATGGACTATCACCAACCAAATGTAGAACTTTAAAACTCCATGTTGTAAAATATTGCATTGCCGAAAATCAGCTATACTCGAAGGATCCACTCGGGTTCCTGCTAGTCTGTTTGGTTGAGTCGGAAACTCCACGGGTTATAGAGGAATTTCATGAAGGAGTCTGTGGAGGACACCATGCATGGAGAGCCACAACCTACAATATCTTGAGGGCCAGATACTATTGGCCGAAACTATTTTCAGACGTCAATGCCAAGGTGCGTGCGTGCAACCCTTGTCAAATATTCGCTGGTAAATAGAAACTCCCTGCATTACCACTCGTTCCAGTCAAAGATGAAGCTCCATTTCAACAATGGGGTCTAGAATTAATAGGGGAAATTAATCCTCATTCCAGTGCTCAACATAAGTGGATCTTAGCAACTACGGATTACTTTACTAAGTGGGTGGAAGCCATTCCAACCAAAAGGGCGACAGACTCGGTGGTGATCGATTTCTTGGAGGACAACATCTTGTCAAGATTCAGGTGTCCACAAAAGATTGTTACCGACAATGCCTAGGCCTTCAAATCTATGGTTATGATCAGCTTCTGTCAGAAGTATAATATCGTTCTCAGTCATTCCACCACATATTACCCCCAGAGGAACAGATTGGCCAAATCATCTAATAAGAGCTTGGTGAACATAATCAAGAAAGTACTGGATGAAAATAAAAGGTCTTGGCATGTGCACCTGAAATACGCACTATGGGCAAACCGCATCAACACTAAAAGGTCTATTGGCATTTCACCATTTCAAATGGTCTATGGGACAGAGGTGGTCCTACCTATAAACCTAGCACTGCCAGTGATGAAGTTATGGCAGGATCAAAATGAGGAACCAAATCACGTAACCAGGAGAATTAACCAGCTGATCGCGGTTCAACAGCATAAAGTTGAAGTTGATGAAAAAATGTAGAAGTACGAGGATGAGATGAAAGCATTGTTCGATCTCAAGGAAAAGGACAGGGAATTCCTCCCAGGTGACTTAGTACTAAGATGGGATGCAAGAAAAGAGGAAGCCGTGAAGCATGGTAAATTTGACCACCTCTGGTATGGACCATTCAGGGTCTCAGCTCTGGAAGGGAAGAATTCCTTCCTGTTGGAAAACATCGACGGAGATGTCCTCAGCGCCCCTGTCAATGGGCGATATCTGAGACATTACATGACATAACAGTCGCCATTTTCTCAATAAAAAAAAAAAAAAAACTGTCCCCAAAGATATCTACAAGAGTCAGTCTCGAACTGTTTTGACCTTCTGTATTTTTGGTCAATGAATCGCTGCCTTGTACCATGCCTGTTTTCGGTTCTAACTTTTGACAAGCTGCCATCTTTTCGTTTCATTTACGAAGGAATACAAGTTTTTTGTTTTAGCCTTTTGAGTCTCAAAACAGATTGTGGAAAGAAAGCGGGTCTTCACAACTACTTGATCCCCTGCTAAGCGAAGGAACGTTTAGAGCGATCCTAACTTTCCTAGGTTTTTCAACAACATCGGAAGAATCAAAGCTTGCTGAAACGAGATGCCCCTTAAAAAATTATTTTCCTTTTCCCCCTAAGAACGAAGGTGTTGTGAGGGTCAAGGGAAGCTTGGTACCGAGTAATCAAAATAAGTTGACAGACCTCTGATGCAAAATATTACACAGATATCAGCCCTGATACAAACTGATTGCCCCCATCTTCGCGCTCAAAAAGTAAATTATAAGACAGGTGGTGAAAGGAAATTCAGAAATGATTGCCCCCACCTAGTCCAGGAAAATGATGAAAGGAAATTCATAAATGATTTCCCTCGTCTCAACATTTAAATGCATAAATATTTTCCGAAGTGGTGAAAGGAAATTCAGTGAAAGGGGCTAGATAACTTCACTGGGGTACTGAACAGGCTCACTGGCAGTGAAGCAATGTCTGAGATATCTGTAAGGTTGTTATACATGAATATCACTCTACTCTGGTAACCAATTCTTTCTAAAAACCTAATCCACATCCCAAATTCAGACGGGACTTCCCAATCAAAAAACATATAATCTCATTCTTTTGATGCAAGCCGAGAGCCACAAGATCTGTTGGGTCTCCTAGGGTCATTTCGACTATCTTAAAACCTACCTAAAGTTAGTAGTGGGAAAGGGAAAATTGTGAAAGGGACTACAACTGTGTTGAAAAGAATATCTGATTTTGGAAAAACTTCTCGCGGTAAATAACAAAGTCTTTCCCCCCCTTCGATCCCTTTTCATTGGATTTTTTCCGCCTGATTGAGTTTTTGACTCCATTTACCCAATATTGGCATGTGGTCTACTGTTCTTCCCGCCTCATAGGGAGGCGGGATCCCTAGTTGGAGCCTATGTTGGAGCCACCTTTGTTTTTTGTTTTTAACCCTTCACAATTTTCATTTCGATGCTTGAAGTCTAAAGTGGTTTTCTTTTTCCCTCCGAGAGATCGATGATCTCTAAGAGCTTGTCACGTAAGCAGCGATGATTTTCTACTTTTGAAACAAGTCCACTTTTGTAAGAATGTTTGCTCTATTTGTTTTACTTCGGGATCTCGCAAGTCGGATACTATAATCCATGAGTTCCCACGTCCCGAGTCACAAAATGGCGAAGTCGTTTTAAATTTTCACTCAAGACAGTAACCAGGGTAGAATCTTTTAACTAATGATTAGACGTCGTCGGGGTTTCGCGCCCTGACGTTTGCCAAGTCTGGATTTTTATTTCTACAGCCTCGAGAGCCGAGAACGCGAAGTCCTATCCGGATAACCCAGGTCAAGGATCAAAGGCAAAAGACTAACTATGGTAACTGTCGTTCTCGGCATTTCGCCACCCGGCACTAACTTTTTCAAAAGTCACAACATCTAATCCCCGACTCGCGAAGGCACGATGTAATTATAACATGATTAATTAATCGCCTAATCCAATATTTTCTTCCCCTTAATTGAGTTTTAATTATCTCCATCTCGCGGTTTCGCGACTCGGCGTACTAATCTCCCAGAAACTTGTCTTCGAGGTTCCGAGTTGCGATATGGAGAATAAAACGATTATAAAATTAATGATGCCTCAAATTGCGATTACCTCTATTTAAACCAAATTCGGTCCTCGTGGTCTCATGAGTTGGAGACTCAAAATGTTAAAAGAAAATCCATGATATAACGAATAGCGAGAAATTGATTGACGTTGGCAAGATTGGGTTAATTAAGTTAAAGCAAGATATATCCCGCGTCTCGAGGTTTACACGTTTCCCAAGGAATCCTTTTCTCTCCATACTCCAACTGACTATTAAACCATTAGAAATTTATGACATTAATGGGAAATAAGGTAAATCTATGGATATAAGATCGGTTTTTACGGCGAAAATTTAATTCTAAATATGATTGGACAGGCTTGTTTTGAAAGGTACAGTTTTTTCAAATATATGGAAGAGTTGCGTTTCATTATGCATTTCTCATAGCACGCGAAGCTCGTCACTGCTAGGTAAACTAACTTCTGCATGTATACGAAGTTCTATCGTAGAAGAGCTAAAACACAAGCTTTGGCAATGGCTCCGCGGAAAGAATCAAAGGCGAATGTCGAGGTTACAGGACAAGGCCCAGATATTGTCTCCGATACTTCGCCCCGAAGTGTCGACTCGGTTCCTAATTGGTCATTTGTTTCAGACATTCTACAATCTGGATTGGTGGACTATTCAGACTCCTTCGACAACAACGAAAAAGATGATCTAAAGACCAAATACAAAATAGTCATCCAGTTCGAAATGCACAGAGTAGCAACCCGACCACGGTTGCTTCCTTATTATGACATGGTCCGATGGGCATTGGATCATGTAGACATACCGACCAGGACTATCATGAACGAGCAGGGAGTCACTATAGGGACTTTTAGGCCTGAGCACCTACAAACCATGTATAAGCTACCTACGATGTTTGAATACACATATGGCGCTGAGTTCCTGGAGGAATTCAAGGAGAAGGAGTGCACTCAGTATCATAAAACCATGTCCGGTCTAATAAAGGATTGGGTTTCGCGCACCTCGAAATTAAGAGCTAATGACCAAGGCGTTTATTCAATCGCTTCGTTGCAACCACAGTATAAATATGTGGCCATGATGGCTTGTCGGTTATATGGGAGAGAGGACACATCGTATTTTTACCTTGTGTGGGTGCCTCTGATGTTTTGGGTCGTAGAAGGTTGTTCTTTTAACTGGGTGAGGATGCTTTTGGATAGCTTGGCCAATCGGGTCACAGAGTATCGGGAGAAGAAGGCGAGTGGGAAGGAATCATCGTTCTTCATGTCCACGTATATTATGGACGCAATCTGTTCTATGACACCATTTCCATTGATGAGCTGGGGCTGGACTCCGGTTGAAGACAAACCCATACATGTGTACCATGAAAATCTATGGGAAAACAAAGTAGAAAAGTTCACATATGAAATTTTTAACTGGGTGATGGTGCCCCTGCATATCACCATTTTTGTCCACCCACCACCTCATATCTCGGACAACATTGCAACAAATCTTAGTAGCATAGCGGACTGGTACGTGGAGGAAGAGTTTTCGTACTTTAGAAATTTCGGGGCTTCTGTTCCCCCTCATGCATTGCCATTGTTCATTCCTGACAAGCTGGCTTGTCACGAGGTCGCCCGACAGAGGGTAATTGGCGGGGTGAGTAAAGAACTCAAAGGTTACTCAAAGAAGGTATGGCTATCTTTTCCCATTCGGATGAATTCTTATTCTTTATTAGAATTTGGGCATGCCAAAGCCGAGGTTGGACCCCCTCATACCTAATTTTGGTCTCCATCGAATATAAGAAACATGATCCACAGAGGGTTGTGAGCAAGCATTTAGCTAATTGTGGGCTCAAGAGATTTGAGCATGAGAATTCACCCCCGGATGACGTTTTCCGAGGCACAAGTTCTTATGAAGAAGTTCTAGCCCGGATCTAATCCTTAGCACCCGAAGACACAACCGCTGTATTGAGATTCCAAGAGCATAGACGAAGTTGTCTCCCCGCTGTGTTGCGAGGTGGGATTCTAGGTGTTTCTGAGACGAAACAGAAGGATGCTGAAGGATCTGAAGACGCAACTCCTGACCTTGGAAAATAGCAGGACGAGGAGGAACAAATGAGGAATCCTGAGGCAGAGGTGAAGACTCCGGACCTGCCAGGGAAACAGAAGCCGGAGACAGAGTTGAAGACTCTGGACCCGCCAAAAAAGCAGAATCCTGTCGATACTCCAGGATTATCAGCGAAACAAATCAGAGAACCTATCACCTCCGTCACACCCTTGCAGTCGACACAGGGAAATGTCGGTGAGGGATGGATATTTAATGAAGAACTAAGGCCCATAAGAGTAGAAGAACTCCCTCCGAATGAGTTTTTCTTTGATAAGAAGAGGAAAGCTGTAGTGAAAAGAGAGTTCTATCAAGAAGAGGGTCTACTGCGAAAAAATATAAAATCATGACCGATGGAAAAGATAAGAAAAGTGACCAATTTTCCACTGAAATCGCAGGAATGCTGGGAGCGTATGCTTCGGAAAATCAATTCTCAGTCGGGATTTTGAAGAACCAACTAAAAAGGAAGAATTGCCTAATCATGACCCTTGAGGCTAGATTGGCCACAACCGCGGAGAACGCTAAAAGTCAGGCTAGCGTGGAAATAGAACAGGCCAGATTGGCCAACAAAAATGAAATAGAGGTACTCAGAGCTAATCTCGAGCAAACACAGTTAGTGGTATGAGATGGTCGAGCACAAGCGAGCCAACAGAGAAGTATGATTGAACAGTTGCAGGCTTGGGTAGAGATCGCTGAGAGAAGAGTGATAGACATCGGGATATTTAAATCCCAAGCTAGCGAGATTTGGAGCAAAATCTTTTCAGCACAGCAGAATTTGCTCGCCAAGGTGGGAACGATCCGGGAAAATGGTCTGTTGATAAATCAGGTTTCCGAGAACCTATCGGCCAGAGAAAGGGATGCAGGAGTGGCTCGGGTCTCTTTCCAGGAAGCAGTAATAGCCACGAACAACCGAGTTTCAGCTGGTACTCCCAGGTTCACCACTTCGGAGAAAACCCAGGGGAATATTCTGTTAAAGGACTGGGAGCACAACATTGCCTTGGGCAAGGAACAAACCCAAAAGGTAACCAACTCCCTCGAAGAAGATTTTAATTCTATAGACGGTGAGCTCCTGGGCATTGACAATGGAGGCAATGCGGAAGCATTGATGGAAATGAATGTAGAACAAATCTCACTTGATCTGAAAGATAAGGAAGAAAGATATTTGGCTGATATCTCTCAGATGAATATGGTGGACATAGTCCAAGTTGATAAGTACATGATCAAACCCGGCGCGCAACTAAGTGCCCTTGACATCATCGATTCTCAAATGGAGGACAAGTTGCAGAAGTTAGCCTGAGAATGTTACTTCGCCGAGGCTAGCTGTCAAGCAGAACCATCATGGCTCATATCCCAGCTAGTGGAAATATGCATCGCCTGCACCGAGTCCACGCGACGACAAACACCTGGCACCAAGTAAAGACGGAGTAGGCGAAATGGAGCAATTGCTCTCTTCTCTGTCATAACCGAAATTTTGCGACTATTGAGATTCTATCAGTTTTGTAAAAAATTGTATAAATATATCCCTGAAACAAATAAACAAGGCTGGACCTTTTTGAGTCATTTGCAATAGAGTTTTTACATTGAGAGTTAATACAAGCAGATCTAGAGATTCTCAATTCTGTCACTTCTGTATTACAAGTTTTCTTCCTTGTATCTCATTTTTTACATTGCAATTCATATTCATAATTGATGTGCTTCGTTGTAATTTAGTACGACCACTACTATAACGAATGGATTTGGGTTTTCTGTAATTTCTTATTGTCTTTCCTCTGCACCAGCTATCAGCTATGTAAGACCAATATGCATTTTCGGAATTCTACATATATTCTTTGTTACATTGATTATTTTCTTACATATTTTCCTCTCTCATTTATGTCGTGAGCTTTTCCGCTGGTTGGAACCTTACATCGTGAATGGCTCAATGTTTTTCCCCCATATCACCCCTTTTATTAAAATATGATACAGTTACCGGAACGAGCCTTAGATTTGCATCAGTATTTTATTTCTGCAACCGTAAGTTCTCTTTTATAAGACCAAACTGAGACATCACATAACCTTTCTTACCGTTTTTTATACCTTTACTGTTCCCCCATGACAGTTCCTGTACCAACTCAACCTAACGTTGAACCCGAACTACTGAATCAAACACACATTGCCTTAAACCTCTTCGACACCATTCTTAAAACGGAAACTAACCGGGCCAAACTCGAACAATCATGGGCAGCCATTGAACGAGATATAACTATCCAGGAACAATTTGAAGCCAGACAACGCCAACGAAGAAATCTCCCTTAGTTTCCTTATCCGAAGGTTGATGTTTCTCCCTTCTCCATATTTTAACCACTTTTGGATGCCTTGACACTATACTTTGAGCCTTAAGTACAAACTCAGGAACAACACATGGAAAACTAGGTGTACTCGTGAAGATGCAGGCAACTCCAATTTGTATGCCACAGTACCAATCGTTTGCAACACCTTATAAGGGCCATAGTAATTTGGTGATAATTTATTATCCTTCTTGGCTTGCTTGAGAGACATCTGTTTGTATGGTTGTAGTCTTAAAAATACCCAATCCCCTACTTCAAAACTTCTTTCACTACGATGTTGATCTG
>SNQJ01S0025533.1:69058-90491 GCA_010110895.2 Picea sitchensis
TATATTGATATTTGGTTCTTAACAACACCAATTAAGTCCAAGACCCAAAATCGATATTCAAATCGTTGTTTTTTACAAATAAAGGATTTGATCGTCAAGAAGACTGTCAACAAGCTTCATCATTATACATATTTTTTATTGGTTGGCGGCAGGCCAAATCACAATCATTGTGGCAAATAATCTCAGCTGTATTTTGTAAACCATCTTATTTGAATATAGAATATTTGCGTTTTTTTTTTTAATGGTGTTTTCCCATCTCTGGTATTGCTTTTCATTTTTTTTGTACCTTTTTTTTCTGTGTGTCGTTAAACAAGGACGACAAGATTTTCTTTCTGCTGCCCAGTACTTCAATTTAAATAAAATCTACTATGTTCGTTGCTTACATTTTACATGGAAGAATAATGTCATAGGCCATACTTATGTGGTGCTGGCCTTATACTTAAATAAAGAAATTGGAGGACCCGTCCTGCTTTCAGTCTTCGGGTCCTGTAAATAGAATGAATTAATGACTTATGTGGTGTTGGCCTTATACTTAAATAAATAAATTAGAGGACCCGTCCTGCTTTCAGTCTTTTCCCACTTGTTTTGGTTTAAATTGAATAGGTTTAGGGGTCTATCCAGTCCTAATACTACTATAAAAATTCTTATTTAAAAACTTGTCACTACATACTTTATTAATTAAAACCCTAATCCTTTACACACCCTAATACGAATTCACTACTAACTTAAATTTTTTTAAAAACATGTCTCTATACACCTATTAATTTAAACCCTAATCCTTTTACAAACCCTAATACCCTCACTAGTTATTATTACCACTAACTTATATTATAACACTATCAATTCTATTAACTAAATATAACTAAAACCAAGTGCTTAAATAAAATAACTATATAGGTAATCCTTAATATTAATACACATATGTTATCCTATCTTATTAAGATAAACCACTAATAACCCCACTACAATTACACTTACACTACTAAATAATTAATTAAAAGTAAAACCTAATTAACTAAACCCTAAAAACAAATAAATAACTAAATAGCAAACCACTACTATTAAATAACTAAGTAAAAGTAAAACCTAACAAATTACCTAAAACCCTAAAACAAATAATATAAAGCCTCGTTTAACCTAGTTTTTATACTTATACACACTAGCTATTATTCACAAACCCTGATTTAAATACCATTAATATTAAGTCTCATTTATTAAATTAAATTATATTCCGAAATTAAGACAACCGACTCAATTAAATAACTCAATTAAATAACTTTTAATGGCCCTGCATTTATAGTATTAATTGATGACGATCAGCTAGCTCTAACTCGACGATTAGTCTTGATGCTGAATCCTGATTCGGATTCGAAACGTCGACGACGAAATGATAACAACTGTGGATTATCCGAAAAACATATGCGAAACTCCTCACCACAAAAACTTAAAAACAACGACTTACAACAAGGCAACTCAAGTGTTGGTGCCATGTTTTTGTTCAATATATTGCATGTATTGCATCTTCTTCTATTTGATAATATCCGTGCATATATACTAATATGAGTACTATTGGAATAAATATAAAAAACTTCCTCTTAGCCAAAACTTAGCCAACTATTTGGCCACCGGGTCTCAGGTTTGTGGTATTCAACAACCATGTCCCCTGCTCCATCATATACATCTTGCAGCCAAAGAACTTCCATGATATGCAATTTATGCTTTAACTGGTGATAACTCACCTTCTGGCCACCGAGCCCCCGGTTTGCTATATCCAACAACTATGTCCCCTATTCCGTCATATACATCTTGTAGCCAAAGAACTTCCGTGATCTGCAATTTATGCTTTAACTAGTGATAAATCACCAGGGGTTCGAAAATCTTGGCATTAGTAAAGGAACAATATATTTTCTTCTGTGAGATACTTATCCCTTTTCCCCTTTTCTTCTTCCCATCTTTTATCGCTTTCTAGTTATATACTTAATCTCTTTTCAATGATCGTGGGTTCCAGGGTTGGCGGGATGACATATCTTCATCTCCCTCTATATCCTCACATGATGAATCCGATCGACTGCTGTTCCTTTCCATACTTAGCCAATTTTATGGCCGCGGTTGCCAGGTTGGCGCTTTTGAATTCTATTTCTTCATGTTGCATTATATACATCTTGCAGTCAAAACTTTTGTGGTTTCAATGAAATTTGTGAACCGAACAACATCCTACAAATTGGAAAATGATTTTCATTTGAAACAAAAATAATCCATTAATATATATTAGTATGAATATTATTGAAATAAATATCAAAACTTTCTCTTGGCCAATACTTAACCAATTATCTACCCACCAGGTCTCGAGTTTGTGGTATCCAACACCTATGTCCCCTGTTCCTTCATATACATCTTGCAGCCAAATAAATTCTGTGATTTGCAGTTTATGATTTTACTAGTGAGAACCGAGCATGGGTTCGAAAACATTGGCATTAATAAACGGAAAAATGGATTTTCTACTCTCAGATACTTACCCCTTTTCCCCTTTTATTCTTCCCGTCCATTATCTCTTTATGGTTATATACTTAGTTGTCTTTCTATGATCGCGGGTTGTAAGGCTGGCAGACTGACATATCTTCATCTCCATCTATATCCTTACATGAAAAATTCGATCGACCACTGTTCCTTTCCATACTTAGTCAATTTTATGGCCGCGGTTGCCCGATTGGCGCATACGAACTCGCCTTTTCTTCTTCCCATCCGTTATCTCTTTCTGGATATATACTTAGTCACCTTTGTATGATATCCGATTCCAGGGTTGGTGGGATGACATGTCTCCATCTCCATCTATATCCTCACATGACGAATCCGACCGACCGCTCTTCCTTTCCATACTTATCTAATTTTATGGCCATGGTTGTTGGGTTGGCGCTTACGAACTCGACTGTTTATTGTTCCGTGATATACATCTTGCATTGAAAACATCTGTGATCTACAATGCCACCACGGGTTCCTCGTATACATTAACTTCGCTCAAAGTATCTGTCACTTCCTTCCATCCCCACCAACTTCGTGTCTTTCCTAATATACATTAACTATTCTCTTACTAGTGACAACTGGACACACTGGTACGAGAGAATTGGCACCCGCTCCTCCACCATATATAAATTGACTACCAGACTCCGACATCGTCCCTGCTTCCGTGTTACACATTATGCATTCAAATTTTCCGAGCTATACAATTTTCCCATCAGGGCCTTGCATCTTCTGGGGAAACCTTGTCACCCTATTTTGGATCCTCGCACCAGGGGTTCGAAAACATTGGCATTAATAAACAGAAAAATGGATTTTCTACTGTCAGATACTTAGCCCTTTTCCCATTTTCTTCTTCCCGTCCATTATCGCTTTCTGGTTATATACTTAGTCATGTTTCTATGATCGTGGGTTGTAGGTTGGAAGGCTGACATATCTTCATCTCCATCTATATCCTCACATGACGAATCCAACCTACCGCTGTTCCTTTCCATTCTTAGTCAATTTTCTGGCCGCGGTTGCCGGGTTGGCACATACGAACTCACCTTTTCTTCTTCCCGTCCGTTATCATTTTCTGCATACATGCTTAGTCGCGTTTCTATGATATCCATTTCTAGGGTTGGCGGGCTGACATGTCTTCATCTCCATCTATATCCTCACATGACGAATTCGATCGACCACTGTTCCTTTCCATACTTAGCCAATTTTATGGTCGCGGTTGTCAGGTTGGCACTTACGAACTCGACTGTTTATTGTTCCGTGATATACATCTTACACTCAAAACATCTGTGATCTACATTTCCACCATGGGTTCCTCGTATACATTAAATTCTCTCAAAGTATCTGTCACTGCCTTCCATCCCCACCAACTTTGCATTTTTCCTAATATACATTAACTATGCTCTTACTAGTGACAACTGGACACACTGGTACGAAAGAATTGGCACTCGCTCCTCCGCCATATACAAATTGACTATTGGACTCCGACATCGTCCCCTCTTCCGTGTTACACATTATGCATTCAAATGTTCTGAGCTATACAATTTGGCCGTCGGGGCCTCACATCTTCCGGGGAAACCTTGTCACCCTATTTTGGATCCTCGCGTTGGCGGGTTCACGAAAACTCCAACTCCTAGTCACTGTTTCCTGTTCTTCCCATCCTCGTACTTCTTTCCAAATATGCAACACCAAAGGTTTAATACTAAAACGACATCATGCACCAACCATCCCTACAAAACTTTTCTAGAAACATTCAAAGAATATCTTGCCAGGTAATGGCAAAGCTATTACAAATTTCAATATATTAGCGAAAACAAGTCCCTGCCAACGTTTCTGTGTTCCATACTTGGCACACTTTTTTGATTGTGGGTTCCCAGATTGAGGACCTCAAAATTGTGTTTCAAACCTTCCACGAGCTGCAAACAACGCCTGAAGTTTCATAATATACAATTTGTCCACAGGAATATATAAAAACTATTAATTTTTCTCTTCCCCCCCCTCTATTATCCCTCTGTGGTTCTATATTTAGTCGCAATTATATGATCACGACCTCATGGATTCACAAATTGGAAACTCTTTATTTATATATTCACACCATGAGCCCGACCGACCGCGATCCCTTTCAATACTTAGCCAATTATCTGATCACCGGGTCCCGGGTTTGTGGTATCCAACACCTATTTCCCCTGTTCCGTCATATCCAACACCTTTTTCCCTTGGCTTATTCCCGTGTATTATCACTTTCTAGTTATATACTTAGTCACCTTTCTATAATCGCGGGTTCCAGCGTTGGCGGGCTGACATTTCTTCATCTCCATCTATATCTTGACATGACAAATCTGACCAACTGTTGTTCCTTTCCATACTTATCCAATTTTATGCTCGAGGTTGTCGGATTTGCGCTTTCGAACTCTGCTTCTTCTTGTTCCGTGATATACATCTTGCACTCAAAATTTCCATGATCTACAATTCCACTACGGAATCCTTAGTCCCTTTTCCCTTTTCTTCTTCATGTGTATTATCGCTTTCTGGTTATTTACTTAGTGGCCTTTCTATGATCACGACTTCCAACACTAGCGGGCTGACATATCTCCATCTCCATCTATATCCTCACATGACGAATCCGACCGACCGTTGTTCCTTTCCATACTCAGTCAATTTTATGGCCGCGGTTGCCTGGTTGGTGCTTTTAAACTCTGTTGCTTCTTGTTCTGTGATATAAATCGTGCACTCAAACCTTTCGTGATCTACAATTCCACCGCAGACTCTCAAAATCGCAAGATTCACTCTACCACAGCTCACAAATGTTTCAAAGTATCTGTCGTTTCCTTCCATACCCACTAACTTCCTATCCTTACTAATATACATTAGTTCTGCTCTTACTAGTGACAACTCGATACACTGGTACGAAACAGTTGGCATCAACCCCTCCATAATATACAAATTGACTACCGGCTTCCGACATTGTCCCCTCTTCCGTGTTACAGATTATGCATTGAAATGTTTTGAGTGATACAATTTGAACGTCGAGGCCTCATGTCTTCTAGAGAGACCTTGTCGGCCTGTTTTGGATCCTCGTGTTGACGGGTTCACGAGATGTCCAATTCTTGGTCACTATTTCGGGTTGGCGCTTTCGAACTCTACTAGCTCTTGTTCCGTGATATACATCTTGCACTCAAAATTTTCGTGATCTACAATTCCACTGCACACTCAACCCTTTTTCCATTTTCTTCTTCCCGTGTATTATCACTTTCTGGTTATATACTTAGTCGCCTTTCTATGATCGCGGGTTCCAGTGTTGGAAGGCTGACATATATTCATCTCCATCTATATGCTCACATGAAGAATTCGACCGACCATTGTTCCTTTCCATACTTAGCCAATTTTATGGCCACAGTTGCTGGGTTGGCACTTTCGAACTCTGCTGCTTGTTATGTGATATACATCTTTCCCTCAAAACTTTCGTCATCTACAATTCCATTGCAGACTCCTTAAACTTTCAAGCTTCACTCTACCATGGTTCACAAATGATTCAAAGTATATGTCACTGCCTTCCATCCCCACTAACTTCCTGTCCTTCCTAATATACATTATTTATGCTCTCACTAGTGACAACTGAACACACTAGTACGAAACAATTGGCTTCTGAGCCTCCGCAATATGAAAATTGACTACCAGGTTCCAACATTGTCCCCTCTTCCATGTTACAGATTATTCATTCAAATGTTCCAAGCGATACAATTGACCGTCAGGGCCTCACGTCTTCTGGGGATACCTTGTCACCCTATTTTGGATCCTCGTGTTGACGTGTTCACAAAATCTCCAATTCTTAGTCACTGTTTCGGGTTGGCGCTTTCGAACTATGATGATTCTTGTTCCGTGATATACATCTTGTACTCAAAACTTCTGTGATCTACAGTTCCACCGCAGACTCCTTAGCCCTTTTTCCCTTTTCTTCTTCCCGTGTATTATCGCTTTCTGGTTATATACTTAGTCGCCTTTCTATGATCGCGGGTTCCAACATTGGTGGGATGACATATATTTATCTCCATCTATATCCTCACATGACAAATTCGATCGACCGTTGTTTCTTTCCATACTTAGCTAATTTTATGGCCACGGTTGCCAAGTTGGCACTTTCAAACTTTGCTGCTTCTTGTTCCGTGATATACATTTTGCACTCAAAACTTTCGTGATCTACAATTCCACCGCGGACTCCTTGAACTCGCAAACTTCACTCTACCACGGTTCACAAATGTTTCAAAGTATCTGTCACTTCCTTCTATCTCTACTAACTTCTTGTCCTTCCTAATATACAATAGTTATTCTCTTACTAGTGACAACTGCACACACTGGTATGAAATAGTTGGCATCTGACCCTCCACAATATACAAATTGACTACTGGGTTCTGATATCATCCCCTCTTTCGTTTTACAAATTATGCATTCAAATGTTTTGAGCGATACAATTTGATTGTCGGGGCCTCACGTCTTCTGGGGAGACCTTGTCAACCTATTTTGGATCCTCGTGTTCATGAGTTCACGAAATCTCTAATTCTTAGTCACTATTTCGGGTTGGCACATTCGAACTCTGCTGCTTCTTGCTCTGTGATATATATCTTGCACTCAAAATTTCCGTGATTTACAATTCCACCACGAACTCCTTAGCTCTTTTTCCCTTTTCTTCTTCCCATGTATTATCACTTTCTAGTCATATACTTAGTCGCCTTTCTATGAACATGGGTTCCAACGTTGGTGGGTTGACGTATCTTTATCTCCATCTATATGCTCACATGACGAATCTGACTGATCGCTGTTCCTTTCCATACTTAGCTAATTTTATGGCTGTGGTTGCCGGGTAGGCGCTTTCGAACTCTACTGCTTCTTGTTCTGTGATATAAATCGTGCACTCAAATCTTTCGTGATCTACAATTTCACCGCGGACTCCTCGAACTCGCAAGCTTCACTCTACCATGGATCACAAATGTTTCAAAGCATATGTCGCTTCCTTCCATCCCCACTAACTTCCTGTCCTTCCTAATATACATTAGTTATGCTCTTACTAGTGATATACAAATTTCCCTCTGGACTGTCCTGTCATACCCTCTTCGATGTTACGCGTATTTGACTCAAAAAGTTTCGAGGCATACAATTGATCCTCGCACCCTCACCTCGAATAATTGTACATTGTAACCCTATTTTGAAGCTGCTTTTTCTTGTCCTTGCGACCTATGTACTTATTTCTTAGTATGAAATTAGAAACCTTTCATGCTAACAACTGACCATGCATAAACCATCAACATTTTCATTAATGAGCGAAACGCTCGAGGATATCTCCCATTATTATGCATTAAACCAAGATTTGCGGAGAGTTATATTGTCCCTTCCGATTGTTCATCTCAAACACGGGTCGTCGCATTGGCCCATTCAAGAAATATACAATGCTTAATCACTCATTGTTGTATCCACCATGTTCTCATTTCTATGTATGAAATTACTAGTGTTTAATGTTAACAGGGCATCATGCAAAAACTGTCGAAATTGTCATTAATGAGCGAAAGTCTCGAGGAGATCTCCCATTCACACACATTGGACCAAGATTTGAACAGTGTTATATTATTCCTTCCAAATTTTCATTTCATTCATCGTCTGGAGCAAACAAACGTTCTTGTAAACTTATGGCAATAGGTCGACATCAATTTTTTGGAGATACAGTAAATATCTTTGGATATTAGGACCAAAAATTCCAGTGGTCCAGGGCATACTTTTAATATTCATCCCATTCCGCCAAGAACAAAGTGATTTGGACCTCTGGAATCGCTCGTGCAGGATGCATCCCAGAGGTTTTTTTACTATAAGGAGGTGGTCTCTTGGTGTGCCGAAAAATATATTCCAAGCCAAAGAATTATTCCACTGCACGACCATTCTCCTGTTTCTTTGTCACCTCAGGTCTTCCGTAAGATGTTAAAATTGCCGTAGCCAATATTGACCTTCAGAGGACAAGACTGGAAGCAGTTCCTAGAAAAACATGATAATGGGTTGGACATCTTAGCCGAGTTCCTCGAAGACCCGACAATAGTTCCTGAAGATATCACAAAGTTGCAGGTAAGTTCCTTTAGAAATCCATTCTGGGAAATTGCTTGGTTGTTTACAAGAATAATGGGACATGCATCCACGACAAACATTTCCCATATAATTATTTATATTTTGTACTTCACAGTCAAGGAACAATTCATTTTCGATTGGGGGAAGATAATTTCCATTGAGATCTGTTCCCAGTTGTCATGATCCAAAGAATCAAATAAATTTTATATGTCATCCTACTTGATTTTCACAATAGTGCATTGCTATCCGTTTCCAAAACTGTCTCTTTCCAAGAAAACAAACCGTGGATTCGACACAGTAACATTCTGGTACCAGGCTCTGTGGAGGCACAAGGCCTCCCATTGTTTTTATGAAGTTTTTAATGAATTTGTCTTAGTTTTCAAATATTTATTGTTAGGGAAGGATGCTCCGCGTATGTTTGGCCAGGCAACCAAGTTTTTGAACAGGAAGGGCACACTTGAACAAAAGGAAAATCACAGTGTACTAATAGTCTTTGGATCCAAGGAAAATCCTTCTTTCCTTCCATGCCACATCACAGACAAGATGTTTGTTGTAGAAATAACAAGGCAATACAACCACTGGTTACATTTTTTCCATGACAATAATAAAAAACAGTTCATTCCTCTGCCCTGGAAAGTCGGGGACTTTGTGTGCAAAAACGTCAACAAGATTGATGAATTTGCCAACCATTTCAAGAAATTGAACCTAACATATGCTGAAAGGCTAAAAGGGTTCGACCCTAATGTGATTTTTCGAGAACATTTACTGGTAGTTGGATTTAGCAACTCTTTTATCCATAGACACCCGACCGAAGATAGGGACAGTGACAACAATAATACCACTTCTGGCGATTGTGACGTAGAGACATTACAAAGTGAAACTGAATTGTACAGACAATAGGGAAAAGTATCCGGTGAGAAGAGTGCCCAGTCCCTTGCCAACACTCCCAAGAGAAAAACATCAAGGAGCATCGCTTCAACAACCCACCCCAGTAAGAAAGAAACCCATAAATATTCAAACGGAGGAGGAGATAATAACCCTCCTCGCATAAAAATTGATAGTTCTCACAAAATTCCAGTGATGAAGAATAGAAAAAACAATGCAGGACAGACAGACGAACCCGAAATTGAAAGTGAACAATTGCAACTTGAAATTGAAATTGAGTACATGCACAAAGTTGGTCTATCCACAATGGAAATAACCGAGACAAACATTTTTTACGAAGATGAATCCTTCGTATTGCAGAGCGCTGTTTTTGACAACCAATCTAAAAACATGGTCATTGAAAAGAGAGATGTAACAAATAGGAAAGGAAAATCTCGCACATAGATTAACTTTAGGAAAATGCGGTCGTCCTAAATCTCCCTATTTCACCGCGTAACCAATGATTCTCTTGATGATTACATTGGAGTAATTGAAGCGGAAAATTCCAGACTGAAAAACCACCTCAAGGAATTTGAGGAGGCTTTCATTGCCACCCCAGAATTTTCCAATCCTTTAGCAAAAAACGTGCCTACTACCACTGCATCCAAGAGGAAAGTATCCTCTACCCTCCTTACATTGTCTAGAGCCCTTGTAGAGAATAACATCAAGAAAATAATGCAGCTAGTTACTGAAGCCTGGGAAACATCACAAAATATAGTTTTGTTCCGAAAGAGGGAAAATGATTTGCTCGAACATTTGCAGGAAAATTTAAAAAATGATCAACATTTCTGTGAACAGGTGCTGACCCCTTTTGCCAACCATTCCATCAACACCTCGGAACTGAAAAGAAGAAAAGAGAATCTCCTCTCCCCAAAGCGGACCAAAAAATTAAAAGCATGCTGGCAAAATAAAGTTAAGAACCTGGAGCTCATTATCGAATCATGTAAACAAGCCATATTAGAAAAGGAAGAATTATTCACAAACCTGGTCCAAATAGACTTAGCCGGAAGTACCAACGAGGTTCAAGACCCAAACTTAATTCTCAAATCCTTGTCAATGACCAAAGAAGCCTTCGATGAACAACTTGATATTTTAAAGGGGTTGTCTTTTGAAATTTTTTACAGCATAGTTGAACATCATCTAGATGAGCTCGAGCGCTGGGTACTGAACTATTCAACACACAATGAAGAAATTGAAAAAAGTCTGCATAGTATTTCAATGGATCTAAGGAAATTATAAAATGACCTTTACGACATAGAAATCCGGGATGAAATCAACATGGCCCCTATGAGAAACTACATTGAAGAATGGTTCCAATGGAGAATGGACAACCTCATCCAGGAAGGGAAACAACCGGTTGACATGATTCCACTAACCATCGACGACAATAACAAAAATGCATCAGCTTCATAGTAAGTCTATATTGTCATCTTGTTTTCTTTATCAATCCAATTATTATACCTGTTTAAATAGAAAACTGTAACCAAACACTCATAACTTCCAATTTCTTCTTTTCAGGTCGTCCTCTCTACTGTCACGCACTTCTTCTTTTGACATTCCTAATTCTTGTACTTATTTCTTTTTATGGTCCGCGGGAGCCCCAATCCTAGTCTATATGAAAAACACATTTAAATTTCCAGAAATATGTAACATACATTATTAATTTTTGATAAATTTCAAAGAAAACTAATTCAGGAATGCCTTTGGTGCAAGACGCTATTACTATTTTATTGTATGCTAAATTTTTGGTGTCTAGGAACCTTTGTTGATGTAACACACATTATTAATTTTTTATTTCTTTTTATGGTTTGTGGGAGCCCCAATCCCAGTCTATATGAAAAACACATTTAAATTTCCAGAAATATGTAACTGATTGTATAGTAAATTTCTGGTGTCCAGGATTACTAATTTTTGATAAATTTCAATCTTTTTTGTGTCTAGGAACCTTTGTTTCAAAGAAAACCTAAATTTTTTGTGTCCTATTGTATGCTAAATTTTTTTGTATCCAGGAACCTTTGTTGCGTTATTACTATTCTATTGTATGCTAAATTTTTTGTGTCCATGAACCTTTGTTGCAAGACATTATTAATTCTATTGTATGCTAAATTTTTTATGTCCAGGAACCTTTGTTGCAAGACATTATTAATTCTAATGTGTTTGAATGTTTCGAACATAAACAAAAGTATGGAATTATACTAGGAACCTTAATTGGGGAATGCTTAATTTTGCATGGATACCACATGTACTTCAACTTACTTCCCACATGTCTGTACTCAATCACATTTATTCCCATTCCAGCCTGGCAGGGACTACGCTGCCATGCAACACTTGTTTAAGATGATGTCAACAAGAAAAAATTGTGCGGTAGTGATTTACCTAGAGGAAAGTATCGCATTGACAACAATTTCATGCGATATTATATTGTAGGGAAAAAATGCATTCAATACTATATGACACCAAAAAATAAATTATGCAATAGAAAATCACATGGAAAAAATATTTTCATGCTACACTATCACATGGTGTTTTTTTCATGCAATATTATATTGCATGAAATTTGTTTTTATGTGATAATGTATCATATGTAAAAAAATTTCTTGCGATACTGTAATGCATGGAAACAATCCACTTGATACACTATGACATGGAAATATATTTTTCATGCGATATTGTATCACATGGATTTTTTCTCATGCTATATAGTATTGCATGGAATATTTTCTTCATGGGATACATTATTGAATGGAATATGTTTTTCATACAATTAGTATTGCATGAAAAAAATTGTTCTATTCAATACTATATTGCATGGAAAAATATATTTTCATACAATACTACATTGCATGAAATTTTTTTCATAAACTATTGATAATATGTTTTATAGGTTTGATCACTTTTTTTCAATTTCCGAGTGAATAATTAAATTTATCACATGTAATTTTTCATAAATTCTTGTATCGTATGGAATTATTTTTCATGCAATACTATATCACATGAAAATAATATTTTCATGAGATATTGTAGTGCATGCTTTATTTATATAAACTACTCTATCCCATGAATCTTGTTTTTAATATGGTATGGAAAAAAATCCATGCAATACTATATTACAAAAAAATAATTTCATGACAATAATATCACATAAAAAAATTATCGCATAATTTTTTTTAAATGTGATATGTATTGCATGCATTTTTTTCTTGCTCTCTTGTATTCCATGATTTTTTTTTATGTGATTAAAAAGGAACATGGTTTGAGAGGAATTGTGATATTTGCAGAGAATGAACTTGTATGCTTACACTTTTCAAATCCTTCAGATCTATAAAGTAAAGAAATAAATTTATTACGAGGACTGATTTCCTTTAAACATTAAGTTTTTAATTTTCTTATAAGAAATAGATACATTTACATGTGTTTCTGTGTATTTTTATTTATAAACGCTTTAAAGTTCATCGTAGCTATGAGAATTAATATAGCATCCCAAAGAAAGTTTCCTTGCGAGTTTGAAACCAAGAGAGATTTTCCTTACGAGTTTGAAAACACTTCAACTTTGGCAAAGGAGACTCTTTCAAAGTATCAAAGCGGCTTCTATTGTAGGGTAAGTATGACAAATTAGAAATGTTTTGGTAATCATTAAAGTGAAAAAATAATGGATCGTCGTATTTTTTTTTTAATATTTACATGAAAATATTTTCATTATATATATTTATTTAAAAAAATAAAATATTTTACAATTTATTTAATTTTCTATAAAATAATTTTTTACATAATGATTTTATCAATGTTACTAAAATTCGAAACATAGATTTGATCAATCAAACAAGTACATTGGTTTTTTATGGGATCCAAAAAATTCTATTTTTGTCCAATTTGTAATGGTTCAAAATTGTATTTCAACTAAATACATAAATAAACTTTGCAATTTGCAACAATTAACTAAACAAAGTAGAAATACATGATCCTAATTACATAATTGACAAGAATGAGCAAGTGATGATGAGAGATGAAGACATTGACTTACTTACAATGTTATACCTGTCAATCCATTACGCTCCAAGATTTGATTCAACATGTTGCAATAGAGTGTGGGGGACGAATCTCTTCCCATTCAACCCCTCAGTCATCACGACTAAGAGCCCCTGAGCCCTCAATCAACTACTTATGCCATCTTCCAAGCCTTTTTCTCAAATTTCCCAAGCAAAAAATATCAACTTTCTTCTCCTTCATTATATAGAATTCTTCTCCCCGGATGGGGTGACACGCGGCACCGAGGCGGTGACACCAGGATCAACACTTAGTGTTGGTTTAATTACTGATGGCCGCCACCCACACATCAACATTTACGATGGTGGACGGCCATAGCAGAGGCCATACGACGGAGGGAATCCTCCCTCGCGCGACCATTAACGCCCCATGCGCACTCGGACTGAGAAAGGTTATGAGAGGACGGATGACCCTGGGGTCTGGTTATGTGTTTTCTTGTGAGCCCGAGCAAAGAGGGAAGGCTCCTGCTGTGGTTATGCTCGTTGCCTGGTGGTTCACCACCTTTTCTTTGCATTCTGATAAGATTTTCCAGGGCTGGCTGTCTCTTGGTGTGCCACGACAGAGTCGGTTTGCCTGTGCCTTGCACCTGCAACCGCTCTCGTCCTGGACTTTTAGCTTAATTCTGCAATCGATTGGCATCTGCATTCACCCCCCGGATATAATGGCTAGAAAGCGAGGAAGACCTTGCCGGGGTTCAGCCTGGGACGCCCAAAGAGCGCAGAGGCGACGGAAGGAGCAACTTGAGCGTGCTCTGGCTTTGGCGTCTTCCATTCTTAGGAAGAAGGCTCGAGCTGAGAGAAGGGCGCTGCTCAACACAATTGCAGAACCGGGTGTTGGTTGTAGCAGGGAAGACATGAATTTCAAGCCGAGTGACAAGAAGGAGGCCGAGACCGAGGATATGTTTCCAATCTGCGTCGTGGAGGAGGACCTGTCAATAGGGGACCTGCCGAGTGTTGAGAAGCCCCGCGCCATGGAGTCGACCAGCCGGGAGGGCACCAAATTCATTTCGGCTCGGGAAGACGACTTCCCTGGCTGCATTGTCGAAGAAATTCCCTGGCCGGGCGTCTTGCAAGCAGTTGGTGCCATGGGGACTGTGGAGGCAGAGATTGCAGCGGTGCAGAGGAAGCTCGCGGTTGGCATTGGTGAGGCTTTGGAATTGAAGTTTACTCCCCCTAGTGGCTCGGGTGGCGGTACGCATGGATCTCTCCTCAGCAACGAGCACCTGGCCTTGGTGTTCGAGCTCCGTGGCCACATGTCGGACCTGGAACATAGGGCCCTCCTCATGGGCCAGCGCATGGACCTACTCCTCGATGCGTTCTCCGGGGCTCCATCTCAGCGGAAGTGCCCCCTGTGCGCGCAGGCTTTTGCCATCCGGGCAGGGACCACTTGGTAGACTGGAGGAAGCGACACGTCACCGGGTGCCTAGGTTCTTATATTTTCTTGGTTTTTAGTTTTATTGTGAAACTGTTTCATGTTTATCTGGACCACAAGCATCTGTCCTGGTTTCCTCCGGGCAGGACAGATGCTTCTTTTCTTTATGTATTATCATACAACCGCTATTTGCTTCCCACCTATGCTGGTTTCCGGATATCGACAACATTTTTTGTGAATGCAGCCTTGCCACTGTAAATTTTGTCAAAGTTTTGTGCTAATCTAATATAGCAGGTACTACTCCTTTTTTATTTAAAAAAAAAAATTATATAGAATTCTTCTTACCCATTCATACAATAAGTTACATGCATAAGTTACACTTGTCAATAAACATTTTTTTTTTTTTTGCTAGCATGTCCATGATTTGTGGGATTAGCATGTAGCTAAACCATGACCTAGGGGCATCTAATCCATCAAAATCACCCGAGGATCACACCCGACCTGGGTCAAGCCAACCCTTATCATGGTTGAATTTTTTGGCATCTCCTCCCAGTAGTAGTGGGTTTCGAAATTGGGTCGCCATGTAGAATGAGGCCCATCAAAACCGATTTCTATAAGGATTTGACCACTTGTCAATAAATAATTAATCATATCATTTTCAACCTTTCCTTAATTTATCCTTTCTTATTTTTCCCTTTATTTTATTAATACAACAATTCCTTTTATTGATTTACTTTAATCTTTTACTTTATTTATTATTTCTTTACTTTCTATTTTTATACTACTTAAATATTTATTTATTTGTTTGTTTGTTTACTACTACTACTTATTTAATAATATGGGGCATTATACAATTCCACCTATACAAAGGGGCAATCATGCTCAAATCCCACGTAAAATGGCATGAGCATTAACAATGCATAAATATCAAGGGACAATATAACCAAAAGTTACAATTGTCATTGGTATAGTTGAACGACAAGGTCTAACCTTTATTGCAATATCTAAAGTCCCTTGAAGGATATTCACATCTCATCGAAATTTACCTTCAAAAGGCACAAAAAGATAAAGGAAAATCCTCATCTAATACGAAGGAAGCAAAAAGAGCCCTTGTTCAATTCCAAAATTTCGTCAATTTTTCATATTTGTTAGCATGTCTTTGATGGACCTCTCATAACCACAAACTTATGTAAGTTTTCATCATTACTATTTTACTTTCTTTATTTTTGTTATTTCATATATGCTTTGATTAATGTTCTTACTCACTTACCAAATCGCTTTTCCATGTGAAATGTATGTCCATTTTTTTATTTTTTTTATAGTCACATTTTGATATTCCTAACACACATATATCCCTACTACACCATCCATATATGTCAGGTTGGTATTTTCACTTCCAATATATTATTTTTCTATTCTATTTTCTATTGTCTTTAATATATATATTTTTTTGATTCTCTCATTTACTTTCTTCCCTTCTAAGTTCAATCAAGCTACAAATTTGAGAGCATGAAACATGTCTCAACATTGGTATATTCTATATGTGTAAGGAGACATGATCACAAGGACCTCACAGTTATTTTACTTATTCCAAATATCACAAATGTGTTCGACTATACACATCATCAAAATCCTTTGTAATATATGTTAAATTGATCCATACCTAATGCATTTCTAGATTCAATTACAATGTACAATTACTACATCCTTCAAGCATCCTTGCTCAAATATTATTAACTTTGCGCATTGAATCTACTTGTTAAAGTAGTCAATGCTGAAACGATTGACACACATAGAGGAATCAATCGACTTATGCTGCAGAAAGGCTAATGTCAGAAACAAAGTAGCCAAAAAAAACCTCAGGCAAGTGAAAATGAAGAGGTTGTTGTGCGTCGTGAAATCAATCCCATACCATGGACATTATAGAAAAAATCAACTTACAAATAATTTTGGTTTTATTCTATATTTGTTCTACTTCAACCCATATTGTTTAAGTTCTTAAATAAATAAGTGCCACTGGCTATTTCCCTTCCAAATAGTTTTGTCAAAACTATTGTTGTGAGGAAAACATATTTCAAATATCATCATGTAGTGTGAGTATACAATCTTTCAAATATCATGATGTAGTAGTAGTATGCCTCCTTTGTGGTGGGAGTGTTACGAGGGAATATATATTTTGCATTTCCCAACATCATATATGTCACCTACATAGCACATCACCAAAACAAATAATTAGAATAGTTTGGTAATTTGTTTAGTATATGATTTGGCTAAAATCACACAAAGGAAAGTCAAATACATGCTTTACTCCGTGTGATTTCAAGCCATTAATCCAACTGTAGCCAACTCCATCGTTGAATTCAAATAAATCCATTTTTACTATTACAATATACGTTTGAAATATTATTACACTAAGAAAAGTTACAAAGCATTTTCTATAATGGAAATAAAGTTATTTTTCTCGACTGAGTTAATTTAGAGAGAATGCAAAATTAAAAATTGGTTGAGAAAATAAATAGAGAATGTAAAATAAAAAAATTGGTTGAGAAAATAAATAGAGAATGTAAAATAAAAAAATTGGTTAAAATATTCATTGGAGATTTTCAATATTTTCATAATTTTTTAAAAAGTTCAGACATCTTCATTTCTTTAAATTAACAATTAATGTGTTTCCCTATTGTGACGAATGGAAAAATATCATACTAAACAACCAAATATTTGTTTCCCATTTCAAGCTTAAAGGAGTAATCATCGAAGCGTTTTAATGGTTTATCAATGAAAATATTTACCAGATTTTATTCTTAAATTATGCTAAGAATTAATTTTTCTTTGTTTCGCTAGTAGAGATGGATGGTTCAATTGAATGGGAGGATATAATGTTAAGATATGGATCCTTCACTCAAAACCAAACCGGACTCACCATCATTAGTTTTGTCGACAATCTAATTGGTAGCATCATGGACTAGTTATATATTCTAGTAGTTGACATTAATTGAATAATGGACAAGATTACTTAATAGACTTGTGCATAAAACAAACTAATCTCAACAAGGTAGGTTTCAGAGCAATAAGTCCCTATCCAGAAGGTAGAGGAGTTTGTTGTTTCCAGTCATTAATATTAATGGATATGACAAATAGACGTAGTAATATCCGCAGTTGTCATTCCTTAGCATTTGGGTTAGTTTAATATCATATGGACGATGGTATGTGAAGTACGTATTCCCAATACCTTCATAGTCATCGGTAAAAAAATTACACATGTTCGCTTGAGAAAATCTGAGACCACACAGGGTCACCGTGTAGCAGAAATCGATTCTTATTCATCACGATAGAAATTCAATATAATTGCATTTATAGCACATGATATTTATTAGTTAGATCATGCATCTTGCATGTTGGAGATGGTCGACCTCACTACATTTGGCATGGCAATATAACTCTTGTGGATCCCGAGGAGGAGGAGGCTGAAATTTTACAAAAACTTAAACGTTACACAAAAACGACAGCCAATTTCGAATCCCACTTAAAAAACTTACGGAGGCAAGATATTTTAGCAGAAATCAAGTTGATCCCGAGGAGCAGGAGCAGGAGGAGGAGCTGTAAGCTGAAATTTTAACCGTCACTGCGTTTTGATTCTGCTGTAAGCTGAAATTTTCATTGCGTTTTGATTATGTTGTCCTGTCCAAGAAGAAAGGAAGGAATTCTTCATCTTAGAAACTGCATTTTTGTTCATTAACTTAAAGTAAGTTATGCCATATTCTAGACCTCCTCTACATATGTTTTAGATTAAAGGCCCTATTTGTGTGTGCAGGGTTGCTTGGATGCGGCTCCTCCGGTTTGTTTCCAGCCTGCTTCTCAATCCTTTCAAATACCAAGCAATGATACATGATTACAAAATGGTAAAACATCATTCTTCTAATTTTACTACTTAAGAGTCATTTTCTTACCAACAAAATGATAAAATTGTTAAAATAACTAGTATGTTCAGGTGATCATTGTCCATATTATCTTCATGATTAAGAGCAGTTGATAGAAGAAGCTTTCTCTCGTGAGGGCCGAGCGTGAAGCTTTCTCTGGTGAGGGCAGAGCGTGGGAACAAGTAGTTGATAGAAGAATCTTTCTCTCGAGAGGGATGAGCGTGGGAAAAACTATAGAGCGTGAAGCTTTCTCTCGTGAGGGCAGAGCGTGGGAACAAGCAGTTGATAGAAGAAGCTTTCTCTCGTGAGGGCCGAGCGTGGGAACAACTATAGTGTTGGAATGGTATCATCTAGTTTTGCATGGTGTTGTAAATGGCAACTGTGGTGTTGTAAATGACAACTGTGCATCCACTAAATAGAAAATGCACTATGGGATATGGATTGTAGCAAACAGTAAATGTTAAGAAGTAATGCTAGAACATTTCTAGCATTACTTGGTTTCAGAAAAATGAGCATACAAACTAAGCTATAAACTTGTTGATAAACTAAGCTATTTTTCCCTCTGCCTCGGGAAGAGGCCAAATAAGAAGTCGAATTTAAAACTTAGACTAATGAACCACCTGACTTGCATGCTTTGCAGAAAACTTTGATTAAAACTGTTATAAAACATTGGTTTCTGTGTCAATTTAATTGAAAGGCTGAAAATCGATTACTATTAGTCCCTACCAGCTTGAAGGGCAGGGACTAATAATATATTGAAAAGATAAAAAAGTCTTCCAAAACATTTCACTGTCACATACCTCAAACTTGTTGAAGTGGTTTAGTATATATAGATAGTATTCGATCTTGGATTACATTTTTAAAATTGTGAGGGGCCATCAAGATTACTACCCATCCTTATCGATAACAATTACTCTCCATCCTTCACTAGCGAAAAAAATGTGTATATCAAATACAAATACCAATAAAGAAAGAATGATTACAAACTTTGGACCATCAATTTGTTGTATTAATCTCCCATGACCTACTCCATGCACCCCAAAAAATTTCACTATCACATACCACAAATTTTCTGAAGTGGTTAATTGTATATCGATAGTATTTCTTCTTGGATTACAATTTTCAAATTGTGAGGGGCCATCGAGATTCCTTCCCATCATTATCGATAAAAATTACTCGCCATCCTTCATGTGCCATGTCAAATACAAATAGAAAAAAACATAATTATTACAAACTTTGGACCATCAGTTTGTTGTATTCACCTCCCATGACCTACTCTAGGAACTCCAATTCAAATACAAAGAGAATAAATCTAGGGAACAATGTGTGTTTTTAATAATTGAATAACGAAACACTGAGTTTCACACCCCAAAAAATTATCTTTCCATCTTCCAGTCAAGATCAATGTCCTCGTAATGATGTCCAGAACAATACACTATGCAAACAAAACAATTAAAGTGTCATTATGAACTCCACAAATTATAAATAATTGAACAACATGAACCCATGTGTCTTGGGGAAGAGGACAATGATCCTTTCACGTGTCTAAGGGATTACGTGCAAAATATGCAACTTGCAGAAAGGTGGCGGGACTTGGGAGAGAGGGCCTCAAAAAGTGAAAGCTTTATGTCATATTGAATAAATCCCATCTGTCTTTATTCTTTATAGGTGGATTAATCTCTTACTCCACATGGGAATTGCTCTCCTTCTCATATCACCTTGCATGGTTTCTTTATAGCAACAAGGCCTGGCGGGGGCAATATTGAAGTAGTTTAGGAAATAAGGTGTGAGATGTGTACCGAAACCCCTAACTATTATAACACAGTCACTCAAGGGATATTAAAATGTCACACCACACTAATACCAATGTCTTTAGGTGCCAATAGATATGTACTTTGGTGACTAGAGATAATCACTTAGATGTTGACGAGAGTTACTTATATGAATAAATGTGCATGCATAACCAGTTAGATCTCTCCTTCTGATCGGGATGAGGCAGGAAAATCGAATCAAAGTTTTCTCAAGTAGCCACTGACAATTATCCCACTTCAAACTCCTCTGTCACATGAATAACATGTATAGTATGTTGGGTATGTGTTATATTCTTTGCACGAGTAGTATAGTCTGAGCGTCTGCGCCGAGTGCGCAGGGGGGTGCAGGGGGCCAGAGCCCCCCGCGCGGGGGTTCAGGGGAAGCACCCCCGATTTTTTTTTTTCGGGACGACATATTTCCGCCGGGACGACATATTTCCGGGACGACATATTTCCGGGACCACATGATATTAGGTGGTTTTTAGGCACATGGGTTTTTGCTGATGGTTTTCTATTTCCAGTTAAGGAATTAGGGTTTTGAACTAATCCAGGTCATTGGGTTAGGGTTTTGGATGCCGCTGGCTCCTATATGTATATTGTATTATAAACAATGTAACACAATGTATGAATATAATATATGCTGGTTTTCCCGGTTTGGGTTTCCAAGTGAAAAATCTCTGTGTAATGTTTGTATTTTCCATTGTATCTTTTCTGTTCTTTTCTGAATATCAGTTTGCAGTAGATATT
>SNQJ01S0025533.1:93095-107306 GCA_010110895.2 Picea sitchensis
ATTGTAAACAATGTAACACAATGTATGAATATAATATATGTTGGTTTTCCCGGTTTGGGTTTCTAGGTGAAAAATCTCTGTGTAATGTTTGTATTTGCCATTGTATCTTTTCTGTTCTTTTCTGAATATCAGTTTGCAATAGATATTGTACAAGGTTAGAATTTACATAGTATCATGAGCCCGAGTGTATAACATGTTGATCCCAAGTGTAACAAGATTGAAATAAAAGCATGGGTTCATTACGTAACTAGGTTGTTTGATCTACAATACTTACTTATTAATTCTATGGAATTATTAATATGAAATTATAGTTATTTTATATTAGCGACAATCCATTTTTGTGCTTCGTTGAAATAAATCGAGCCTTTTCCAAGGTAAGGTCTTGTGTTGGTCTTCTCGTATTGATGTTTGGTAGCATCATATAATTATTTCCTCATAGGTCTAAGTGTTTAGACGTGTGGAAGTCTTCCAATGCCTTCTACCTTGAGACTTTACTTTAATTAAAGGAACTATTCAAGTAAAATGATTTTATTAATTAGTTGAGTTATGTTTAAAGAAATACTTTAATTAGCATTACCAAATTAAATAATATCCATTAATCTCAAGTGAGGTGATGTAATGTCCCTAATCCGAACCCCATTTGTAATTGTACATACAGGTTGGTGAGCCGTTGGCACCAAGTTTTTACCTTGAGAACACCTAAGTAGTGTGCGAGGGGTGTTATCAATGAAAGGGTGTGCACATTCCATAGTGTTGTGCACACCTGGGTAAGTGCACATATTTCACAGTGTTGCATGCACTTGAGTAAGTGCGTGGGGATTTCCTTGAAGTGCGCATCAAACCGATACACACATATATGTGTGTGTGTGTGTGTGTGTGTGTGTGTGTGTGTGTGTGTGTATTTGAGGTCGGAGAGCCCGTGTGGTTACGAGGCTAGTGATATGGGATGCAAATAGGCCAGTGCACCCATACTTGTAAAATGTAATCACACTCAAGTTATTAATAATATCACATTGCTGCACACAGACAAATTAGATGAAAAGAGACAGGGGGATAAACTACACCAAAAAAGGGAAAATCGAGGGCTAAGCCAAGGGGGATTAATCCCAAGGGAATATTTTATTAATATCTCTATAAAGTGTAATTTATGGATAATTATTTATCTTAAGTTCCCAAGGGATGGGAACAAGTCACCAAGTGGCTAAAGCTAATTATGAAGGTGAAAAGTGTCCATTTTAATGCATGCAATATATGTTGTTGGCCGTAGTGTATTTTTTTGGGGGAGAATTCATTTTCATTCTTGAATTGTTTAGATCGACACTCCTCCGTGGAGTTCGAGAACTGACTACTATTGTATAATCATGTGCTTGGGAAAAATAGATTGTGGTCGAAGAGGTGGGTTGTCAGGCCCATGAGCATTCTCTCCAGGTGAGAGATTTACCGTCGAAGAGGCGGGTTGTCAGGGCCATGAGCATTCTCTCCAGGTGAGATATTTCCTATTGAAGAGTCAGGTTGTCAAGTCTGTGAGAATTTTTTCTAAGTGAGAGTTTTGCTATGAATTGTTCCTTGGTACACTAGGAATTAGTTACAATTCTTTGAGACTTCCTATTCGACCTATTGATGAATCCCTATAAGGGAAGTGGGGAAACCGAAGGAATATTGAGCATATAAGGGGCACACTTCTTGGGGTGGGACAATCATGTGGGGAGTGAAGGACTGCAGACTAGTTGCAATAGTGGGTACCTTAGGCTGAAAAGTTTCGATTTTTATTATACCTTAGCCTGACATTAAGAATCCTTTTTTCCTAGTGGAGTTTACACCCTAGCTCAGGGGTGACATGTTGCCGAAAGTTTATGAGCAATAAAGTCTATGGTTGGGAGGAACATCTAATTTCTGTGTGCAGTTGGTGACTTTTCGTAAAAGGTAAGTGTCATTTATGTGTTGTCTCGTTTATCATGTGCTTAACTATCTATGCCTGATATGGGTTTAATTCTTGTATGAGGTTTCATATAAGTAATTGATGTTATTTTTTATAATGTTGCTTGCACATTTAAGTGTTGTAATAATATTCAGTATTGTTGTCATACAGGTTGTGTATGACAATTGTTATTATTTATTCTTGTTAATTTAACTTTATAATAATGATCATCAATCTCCAAGATGAATTTAGAATGGTTGTGCATGGAGGGAAATACTTCATGTGCGCAAGAGGTTGGATTCATTGTGCATGTAGGGAAGTAGTCCATGCGCACAAAGAGAGAAGAATTTGTGTGTGACGCTAGAGTGGTTGCACGTGTAGTGGTGATCACATGTTAGGAGTGAAATTCACGCACGATAATGTTTGTGTGCTCGACATTCATGTGCATGTAGTTGTATTGTGTTACTTTCTATGCTATAAGTTGTGTCAGAGGAGGACAATTTGTGTGGCATGAACAGCTTGGGGTCATGTGCGTTTTTGCGTAGATCAATGTTATAGATTAAAATATGTGCACTGGATCTCTAGGCTCTAGGTAACATTTCTCAGTAGTAGGATGGGGTATGCTACAAATTGGTATTCAAATAATTTTTGTTGAGGTTTGGTAACATGGTACATTACAAATTGGTATCAGAGCCATGGGTTCAACACTAGACTTGTATGGGCCATAGATCAACAAGAAGCTGTAGAGATCTAGTTTCAACACTGAGCTTACATGGGCTGAGTTAGCACAGTTAACTAAGTTCCATAGCAGAAAAAAAAAGTGTGCAAGTGGGCACACTAAACTTTGGCATTGCATGGTGTAGATTTGGTTGTGCACAGTAAAATAATGGTGCGTGGGTGTACACAATAAAATTGGGGCTACGAAGAGCATGGTTTGTAGTGCATGCATAGTGTTAGTATGAAGTACGTGTGAATTAAACATTTGCATCGTGCAAAGTAAAATCATTATGCACTTTGAAATATTGGTGCATAGGATGAAGGGTGGTGCGCTCTGGTTATGGGAGCACAATACAGGAAATTGTGCACATTGATTATCGTGCACAACATAAACATGTTCATACACTGAATACTGGTGCATTATAAATATGGTGCACAATATATAAATATGTGCGAACAACATGTTGGTGCATATAACATACATAAAATATTGATATCATGCATTGTGGAACTGATACTTATTGAATACCAGTGCGCGCACTGGCTTTAAAAAAGAAAGGATTCTCACAAATTGTGTGTAGCTTTCATGAAATTGTCACATTAATTAGTCTAACAAATCTTGTTGTCTTCACATTTTGCATAATTAACAACAATTAGTTGAATACAAAATCAGTACATAGATCAAAATCATGGAATATGTGCAAATAACCTATAGTCATGATGATGAAATATGAAGATTGTATGGCGGTATGGGTATTGAAGGTATATAATCCAATGGACATAGGGAAGGAAAGGAGGATAGCATGAACTTGGTAGATACCATAAAAGGTCTGCAAAAATATGTCCAAATATATAAGGTGGATAATGAGAGGCTTATGAAATCCAAGGAGCAACAATGATGAATTCAATATCAAGTTGATGCAGAGCCTGGAAAGAATAAAAAATAAAATGGATAAGGAGACCGAGTCAAGAAAGCCAAGGAGTCATAGGTCTCATGGTAAAAGAAGAGAGACAAGAAGTGTTGATAGGAATTAGCACCACTCACCAAAGCATTCATTTAGGGAAGTGCACAGTAGCTCAAGTCCATCTCCTATTCGAAAGCATAAGAGAAGGACTGAGGTGGACGATCTACAAGGAGAAATGAATAATATCAATATTCCTACCTTTGATGGTGAGCATAAGAAGGATGAAGATGTGGAGACCTAGATATTGGGCATGAGGAAGTACTTCCATCTACATAAATACTCCTCGTAGGTAGAGGGACGAATTTCTATTTACCATCTAAAGGGAAAAACATCAATGTGGTGGGATCAGTTCGTGCAAGTGCAACACATTGATGAGAAGAAGGTTATTTGGAGGGAGTTCAAAAAGTACTTTCAAAATAAATACTTAACCAAGCAATACTATGACAAGAAAATGAAGGAATTCTTTGAACTCAAGCTTGGGATTATGACAATAGATGAGTACGAAAGAAGATTTTTAGAGTTTCTTAAATATGTTCCTTTCATCAAGGATGAGTAGGTTAATATTTAGAGGTACCTGAGTGGGATTCCATATTTTATCAGTGATAAGATACAATATGATAATCCCAAGACATTGGAAGAAACCATAAGGCGAGCTAAATGTCTCTATGATTAGAAAAGGGGAAGATCAACTTTCCAAAAGGCTTGGGAAGATAAGAAGAAAAGTAACATGGAACAGAGGAAGAAAGGGACCAAGACACCATTTTTTAGAAATACTTCCCAAGAATAGAAAACTTCCAAGGATCCCAGAATGACTGAGATAGTGGAGCAAAGAAAAAGAAAACAACTAATGGAGTGTTGGGATTGTGGGGGACACCAAATGTACACATATTGTCATCATAGAGGCGAGAAAGTGAGGACTACTCACAATGTACAAAAAGTTGTGAGAGTTGAATACATGGACATAAATGTACCAAGTATTTACGCAAACTTGGATAACAAGTAAGTTGAGTTTCAGTCGCACATGATTGAAGTGGAACATAAGATTAATGACCAACCCATTGCTATTTTAATTAATTCAGGAGATAGTCATAATTATTTAGATCCTCAGATCGTGGAAAGATTCCAATTGCCAAGAAGAAAGCTTGGAAAACCTTGGTTGGTGTAATTAGCTACTGGAACAAAAAGGAAAATTAATGAGATGGTTAAGGCATGTCCAATGGAAATGAATGGACTGTGCATAAAAGTTGTGTTGTCAGAAAAATTAGTCAATGCATACACAAAACAATCTCCCTAGCTTAGGAACCCAAAGCTAGAACAAAACAACAAACAACATATTACTTTCCTTAGATTCATACAATCAAAATACTGATAAATAAGGACTCATACCTCTTTACCAATGATTTTCCTTGCTAATTGTAGCTCCTATATTTATTCAAATGTGTTTGCCCTTGGTTATGGAAGGAACCGAATATCAAGGAATAAAAGGGAACAAACGAACTTCGCGGAAGATACCGTGACTGATATTGGGTCGAAGTGAGAAAAAGAGCAGAAAATATGTAACGAAGCCCGAGAAAACAAGCCATCGGAAAAGGAGATCGAGAATGACAAGTTAGCAAGGAAGAATGATCATGGACAACTCATCAAGAGGAAAAATCCATCATTAGATGCTTTGGAGCACTGAGCGAGAAGGAAGGAAAGATAGACTGGCGAAGCCCTGAAAACACGGGTCAAGTTGACCTAGGGTTTTAGACACCTAGGGTTTTGGTATCCAGGGTTTTAACACCTAGGTTTCGACCTAAGGATGTCGGTGAATGATTGTAATGTATAAATAAAGGTCACGAGGGCCTAATTTGGGTTGGTATTTTGGGTTGGTACGATATTACTGTTGATCTAGTTGTATTGTTGATGTGAGTGAGTATTGTATCGTGAGAGAGAAGTGTTGAGTACAAGAGCCTTCTGTATTGTAAGATCTTCAGCTGGGTGCAAAGATCAACCCTGCAGCTGGGTATGCAGGGAGGGGAGAGAAATGAAGGAGAAGAGAGAATATCTTCTAGCTAAAAGAACATATAAGAACTGTATGATTTACTTGAATATAATATAGCACAGTGTTGTGGACGTAGCCCTAGAGAGAGGGTGAACCACGTATATTTTGTGTTGTGCGTGATTGGTATTCTATCTCTGTCATTGATATACTGTGATTACATTACTGCTTTAGATCTGATAAGTAGATGTGAAGAATAGATCTAAGCTGATAAGTGATATATGAACATTGTGTTGTTCTTGGGTTAGATCCACTTGACATTTCCTTTGGTTGTAGACATATTTGTCCTGCAACCCCCTCATAACTACTTCGGGTGAGACTACATCTGCTTTGCAGGTGTTGCAGAAAGGGCCAATATTTAGGGCTTGTTGGTGTGCTCTTGGAGCTGAACCCTAGATCTGCCCCTGCGCCAAAAAATGGTTCCGTTGTCGGGACGAGAATCTTCTTGAGGGAATGTCAAGGTGGTTTCCATTGAAGAAATAGATTCAAAAGTGGATAGAAGATCAAGAAAAGGACTTCGTTGAAGCCCAGAACAAGAACCCTAATCTTAGCTCAAAATATTGGATGGAGAAATATATCTTTACTGATATACACAAAATTTTATTTGGAGGAATCCATCAGGAGCTATATGAGTGGCTAGCTAAATTAGCAGATACCCAGTTTGAGATCTGATCTAGACCTCCTGTGGTTTGGACGTTGGAGCTAATTAAGAAGGTCAAGAGAGATGATAACACCATATCACGAGCAGTAGATAACTGGTTTGATAGTACCATTGGAGGGTACATCACAAAGTTTGCGGTTGATAGAGTATAATCATATAGCCAAGCCGAGAGATATTTTTTCAAGGGACCTCGAGGGATTTTTTTGCATTTTCTAAAGCTGAGAATCAAGATGCTATTGCATGAGAAGAACATATTGAAGACACAATAGATTGGTTGGATCAAGAAAGGCTAATGTTCAAGAATTCATACAGCGACAGTGAAATAGAAGCTGGACATACGTGTAGTGGGAGAGTGTTTCGAGAAGTCCACCTTGCAAACCTGTTTAAGTAGAACTAAGGGGATGAGGGTTTCTACATTGGAGAAGAGGCAGATATGATAGATGAAGAACATATAGAACCTGCTAGGGCAGAGGAAGGAAAAGATGAAGAGCTTCGCCAAAGAGAACCTGAAACCTCAGAAACTGCGCAGACCATCGAATTGAGTACTGTTATCCTTCCTGTTGATTCAGTATTAAGAAACCAGAGTAATCCCAACCACCAGAGTACCCAGAGCACTGTCAATAGTAGTCCACCACATATTCAGTCAGGAACCCTAGGAAGATCTATGGCAGATGAGATGAGATTCCCTATCTTTAGGGGAGATGGATCTGAAGATCCTGATCAACACTGGTTCCTATGTGAAGCCATATGGAATATTAAAACTGTCACTGACGAAGCTGCCAAAAGAACACAGTTCAGTACCACTCTAAGGGACCGTGCACTGAGGTGGTACATGAAGCTTGTTCAAGGACTTGCACAACCTAAGCCGCTGAGTCAGATCAAGAATGCGCTGATTGCAGAATTCAAGAAACCTAAGTCAGAATCCCAATGTATCACAGAGCTGAAAGAGATCAAGAAGTAGGTGGCTGAACCTATTTGGGAGTTCGATAAGAGATTCAAGACCTTAACAACCCAATTGAATTTTCAGATCCCAGACAAACAGAAAAAGGAATGGTTCATTTCTGCCCTTCTACCACACATCAGAGTTCCCCTGATGCAACATAATATTTCTTTGTAGGATGAGGCATTGGAGATCGCCATGAAGCTAGAATTAATCCCTATGGGAGAATCCATCTCAGGTATGAATCAGATCCTGAGTCAGCTAACTAGTTTGTCTTTGTAGGTTTAAGATATGAAGAAAGACAAGGGAAAAGATAAAAGAGACTACATCTGGTGTGTTAGATACAAATTAGAAGGCCATGACAAGGAACACTGCCCTCTATTCAATGAATATTGGCTTCTGGAGCCCCGAGCCCCTTGAAGCAAGTAAGCTTACCCTGGTGTGAGGTATGCAGAAACAAACATCGCACTGGTGAGTGCTATTATATGAAAATGTATGTTCAGACACCTACAAATTTGTACTGTACATTATGTAAGTCCATAGGAAATGATGATAGGGATTGTAGGGCTTATGATGTCATGCATGAAAGGTCAAGAGACATATATAAGATTCAAGGAGAACTACAACAAAAAGGAAACACTACGCAGTACAACTCTCCAGGAAGAGGAAACTTCAACCCTCACAGTGGATTCAAAGGAAGAGGACGAGGAGGAGGAATGGGTCGAGGCCGAGGACAGATCATCTGTTATAACTGAGTACAACTAGGACACCTTGCGAGGGATCGTCAGAACCCTTGTACCACTTGCAGCTACTGCAACTCGTTTGACCATGTTATAGAAGATTGTCTTGTGCTGCTAGCTAAGCTTCAAGAGAGATGAGGACCTCAACAGAACCCACAAGTGCAACTGATATATGATGAGCCTCGCGGAGAAGACCTTAGAGTCATTGTTATAACAAGAGGAGGTGTTGTCATAGGATATGAAAGAATAACCCAAGGGAAGATTACATAAGACTCAGGGATCAGGAAAGCTATAGAGAAGACACAAATGTTTGATGCAAAGAAAGAAAGACAAATGTTTGAGGAAGCTAGAAAATAATTTATAGAAGACCAAGGCTCTACATAAAAGACAAGACCATAAGTGAGATAATATGGAATGCCTCTGGAATTTGATCAGTCTGCTTCGCCAGAAGAAGGAAAAGAGGTAAGAAAGCTCATGGAATTTTTATATACTTGTATTAAGTTGGTTCAGGACGAAAGCACTGTACAAGAATTACAAAATTTAATCAGACAATATGAGATAGGAAATATCGACCCCTTACTGAATAGAGCAGTACACCAAATTGGTAAGAAGAGAAGGACAAATAAGGAACTACATGTGAATGTTCAAATATGAGAGTATGAGATAGACTATGTAGTCCTCGACTTAGGGTCGGAGGTCAATGTCATGACAAAGAAAACCTGGGCATTGATGGGAAAAATGAAGTTGATCTATTCCCCTATCAGGCTTAGTATGGCTAACCAGCAAGTTGTCATCCCATTTGGACGATTGGAGCATGTCCCTATGGACATTGATGAAGTCAGAACATTTGCAAATTTTTAGGTAATTGAAATAGTTCATGAGAGTTTCCTTTACCCTGCACTGTTAGAAATTGATTGGGCCTTCAATAAATCTATTGTTGTTGACTTTAAGAAAATATGTATGAATTTTGAAAGAGATGGCCTTAGGGTCATTGCACCTTTAGATCCAGATGAAGGTCATCGGTACACAAAACCTATCAGAGAAGAAGACCACACATATGCATTGGAAAATATATATAAGCTAACAACCAAGCAACATGATTACATTAATCCCACAACCAATGGAAAATTAAGCTGGCGAAGTGATAGCGCATATTCATCAGACTCATAAGAAGCACTGGAGAACTGGCATAATAAGATGTATGAAGTATCTACAATAAGATGTGCTAGATTAACCAGAGAAGTTCGTTGGATCGACACAACAGTAAGTAAATTACCCACCTTTGATGGTCTAAATCCTTTAGAAACCTTCTTGTCAGACTTTGAAGAAAGTGTAGCAATACAACAGAGATTATTGGGAATGGATGAGGCCTTGAAAGTTGCACCAACAAGATGGTGGGAGATGCACAAGAGTAATATCACAGTCTGGACACAATGTCGTACTTTGATGACAACAAGGTTCTCAACACAACTCAAAAGCTACGAAGTAAGATACATAGGTCAAAGCTACCCAAAGGACCATGTGAGAAGCCGTGAAGAGGCCTGGAGTGACATTCCGCAAGAACAATGGGTGCACAAATTCATCAACACGCTGGACACGACACCTATCAACTGGTACCTCCAAGAAGGACCGTGCCTCATCACTACAGATTGGAAAGGTATGACTCATAATTTTATAACTACCTTCTTATTTGACAGTCAATACCCTTCAATAGATCAAGTGCTACGGATTTTCAGATAGAAAGTATTCAAGGAAGCATCTAGCCTTCCTTTGGAACAAGAAGAGGACAAATGGACTACGCCTCTCCAGAAATTGTAGGGCTGCTACAACATCAATGCCGATGAAGACGATGATCCGAGGAAGGTGAAAATCGCAGAAACAAAGGGCCAGAGAGATGTGGAAGGACCAAGAGTTGAGCTTCCATTCATTGGAAAACCAATCAAGATTAAGAAATTCAGTATTGGAACAGAGCAGACACTCGGGTTTGCAAACGTTGGAGATTATTGGGATGCTGCTACCATTGATAAAATTACAGAGTTACTGCATGAATATTAGGACTTGTTTCCAACCAATTTCACTAATATGAAGGGAATTAAAGGGCCCATGGGAGAGATGAGGATCCCTTTGAAGACAGATGCTAGACCTGTTGAGCAACTAAGAGGGGGGGGGGTGAATGAGTTGTTACCGAGCTTAAACAATTATGCTTATTTTAAACTCTTTGTAGAGAACTGAATGACAATCACAATAATGCAAGGAAGTAAGCAATAGAACATTCAACATCATTCACACATATGAAATATATAGAGACAGATATTTCCTGAGGAAACTCATAAAGGGTAAAAACCTCTTCTTCTTTATATGATAAGTAATATTTACATTCTGTACATTATCATACGAGCACCAACTCATAATGAGGCTACAACCTCTGTTTTCTCTAGCACCTACTAGAAGGAAGCACCAACTCCCTAGTTTCTATAGTACCCACTAGAAGGAAGCAACAACTCCCTAAGTGTCCCAACACCAATTGGATGGAAGCACCAACTTCCAGTCACACAGACATCAACCTGTATAACAAAGAACAACAGTTTTCCCTTGCACCACCCTGCCACCTTGGTTTCTCTGGCTGTAACTAGATGGAAGCTACAACTCCCTGTGTTCAAGCACCCACTTGAACCTCTGAGGACAACAATCCTCCCTAGCACCTCCCTTCCACCCTGAAATATAAAGTTTGCTGTATATAAATTTATCACAGTGATACAATATTTATCATTGGCTTACCAGGCTTATCACTGTTCTGCTATGCTGCTCTACTCTCCTGTATCAGTGTCTCTTTGTCTGCATCTTCTTGTGATTTCTGATCTTCTATTTTTCTCTACAAGAGCACCTCAACCTTCCTTTAGTGTCTCACTGTCTTGCTACACACATGCCTTGCACTTTCTGTGCTTCTACCTTTTATGCTCTGTGCGCCATGTCCATTCAATGAACCATTCCTCTTCTCTGTATTTCAACTACTGCACACTCCTCCTTCTACACTTATGAATATCTCTCAACAACAACAACCATCTCTTCTTTCTTCTGCCTTCTTATAGTCTCTGTGCACCTTATGCATCCCCTGTGCGCAATGCTTTTGCATGCTCTTCATGTCGAGTGCTCTGACTGTTCATCATTGCAACTCTTCAACTTCTCTAGTTGTTAAACCCATGTGTCCATCATCATTGGGTGTTATGCTGAGATTCCTTAGCCTCTCCAACAGTCGAGACTCTTTGTCTTCTTTGTCACAGTCGAGCTCATCCTCTCTGTTGTAGTTATAGGCTTCAACGTTCATCCATCTGTCAATTGCCTCTACGAATAGTCTTCATTCCACTGGCAGATTCCTTGAGACTCTTCAGCTCCTTTGGCAATCACATAGAAGTCTCTTCGAGTCCTCTGGTAGAAACCATCAGTTGTTTCTAGCAGTTACACTGTGAACCTCCAAAGACCGCTTCAACGACTGAATCACCACTGATTGATTAAATGTGAAGAGAAATAGTAGCCCTTCGATCATATTCCTGAATAACCTGCACCGTTGGATCATAAATGATGGGTCTCATGCTTATTTCGTCATTTCGAAATTCGGCCTTTCGGCATTTCGATATTCTGGCATTCGACTTTTCTGCATCCTTGTGGTGAGGCATCTTGACTCTCCATGTCCCAAACTCCGAAATGGAGCTTGTCTCTTCAATCTCTTCTCTGCAGCTCTTTGACGATGTGACCACCGATGGTGACCATATCCTTATTCGAAAACACATTTTGGCATTTCGTCATTTCGGCATTCCTGTTGCAAAGTGTTTCGACACTCCAACTCCCAGTATCCAAAACCAACACCAAAAGGTGTTTTTTGCATTTCAGCATTCTGACATTCCTTGTGATGAAGTGTTTTGACGCTCCATCTCCTGGTATCCGAAATATACACAAAAAGGTGTTTCGATGTTTCACATTTCGCGACTTTGGGACTCCTATGATGAAGAGTCTCAAATCTTGACTCCTCCAACTCCCGGTATTTGAAACTCCGGTTGATGTGCCTATTTTGAGATTTTCGATGTTTCGCATTTCGGCACTTCGGGACTCCTATGTTGAAGAGTCTCGACTGTTGACTCCTCCAACTCTCGGTATCTGAACCTCTGGTTGATGTGCCTGTTTTGGGTTTTTAGGGTTTCACATTTCGTGATTTCAGGATTCCTGATGATGAAGAGTCTCGACTCTTCAAACTCCCGGTATCTGAAACTGTCTTCCTGCTTTTAGGATTTCGGTGTTTCACATTTTGCGATTCCGAGACTCTTGATGATGAAGAGTCTCGACTCTTCCAACTACCGGTATCTGAAACTATCGTCTTTCCTTCGGGATTTTGTAACCCCACTTCACCTTGCTCTTTAAAGAATGTGCAGGTTCTCCTGGATCCAACGTCGGTCGGTCCTCGAGCTCATATCTGAAATTCATCGAGAATTCTCAATGGGATCCAAAGATCACTGTCGCTTCTCCTCTCGGGCTTACACATCCTCCTAACTTGGAATAATTTCTAAGTTTCAAAGGTCTCGACCTTTGATCCGTCTAAGATCTTGAGTACGCTATCTCTCTTGAGATTTGGCAATGAGTTAACGTCGTCCCGGGTGCACACCTATGCACTGCATGCGACTCTGCGCTAATCCTCCTGAGATTATGTTGTCCCTATTTTCCCATCTCTTCATACTCTGATCTTGCCATCAATGACAAGCACACATGCCTGTAAACATGCCAACAATCTCTCCCTTTGGCATTTATGGAAACCCTGAACAACTGCGCTAATCTGTTTGGACCTCCAACTATAGCATCCGGTCCGGACCACTCCTTTTCTCCCCCTTTGACATCAATGTCAAAGAAAACATGCTCCCCCTGAGCTGTTGCAGTATTTTTAGGAGGTATCAGATATTCAATCAATAAAAAACTCCCCCTAACAGGATGGACTCTCTTAGGTGTGAGACGGGATGACACCCAGCTTCTGTCGGAGATATTCAAATGGTGTCTGGGCTAGGGGTTTAGTAAAGATGTCTGCAATTTATTCTATGGTTGGAATGTAATGGACATGAACAATCTGATTAGTGACTTGCTCTCTCAGAAAATGGTATTTTATGGGAATATGATTGGTCTTGGAGTGGAATACAGGATTCTTGGACACAGTAATGGCACTAATGTTATCACAATGAATTGGGATCGGTGCAACATATTTTACCTCCAAGTATGCAAGTGTCTGAAGCATCCATATTACCCGAGTGCAATAGGTAGCAACAACAATGTACTCTGCCTTTGTAGTTGAAAGAAATGGAACCTTGCTTTTTACTCAACCATGCTACTAGAGAATCTCCTAAGAAGAACGAACCTCCACTCGTGCTTTTCCTTTCATCCACGCAGTTAGCCCAATCAACATCTGAGTAGATTGATAATTGAAAATTCTGATTCATAGGATACCATAGGCCATAGTTCATTGTTTCTTTCAAATATCTGAATATCCTTTTGACAACTAGAAAATGACTCTGTTTTGGTGTAGATTGATATCTTCCTACCATCCCAACAACATGCATTATGTCTGGATGAGATGTTGTGATGTACAACAGATTGCCTATCATTGAACTATATGAACTTTGATCAACATCAGATGAGTCATCATCCTTGCTTAATTTGCATCTAGTAAGCATAGGTGTGCCCACAGGTTTAGAATCTTCCATTTGCAACCTTTTTAACATTTCTCTTAGATATTTTTCTTGAGAAATGAACATCCCTTCAGACCTCTGAGTAATTTGCAGACCAAGAAAAAATGACAGTTCACCTATCATAGACATTTCAAACTCAGACTCCATGGCAGAAGCAAACCATTGTACCAATGAATCCTTATTACATCAGAAGATGATGTCATCTACATAGACCAACACGATGAACAAATCATTATCCTCTGTTTTGATATATAGATTGTTGTCAACTGTTCCTCTCTTGAACCCTTTGTCTTTGAGATATGTATCCAGTCTTTGATACCAGGCATGAGGGGCTTGTTTTAACCCATATAAATATTTCTTCAGCTTTCATACTAAGTCAGGGTTATCAGACAGTTTGAAACCCTCTGGTTGTTCCATATAGACTTCTTCATTTAAATCTCCATTTAGAAAAGATGACTTGACATCCATTTGATAGACTTTAAACCTTTTATGACAAGCATAGGCAA
>SNQJ01S0025533.1:118971-138788 GCA_010110895.2 Picea sitchensis
GGGGGGGGGGGGTGAATCAGTTGTTACCGAGCTTAAACAATTATGCTTATTTTAAACTCTTTGTAGAGCACTGAATGACAATCACAATAATGTAGGGAATTAAGCAATAGAACATTCAACATCATTCACACATATGAAATATACAGAGACAAATATTTCTTGAGGAAACCCATAAAGGGTAAAATCCTCTTCTTCTTTATATGATAAGTAATCTTTACATTCTGTACATTATCATACTTATGAGCACCAACTCATAATGAGGCTACAACCTCTGTTTTGCAAGCTGCAACTTGCTGAGAGCACTAACTCTCTATTTTCTCTAGCACCTACTAGAAGGAATCACCAACTCCCTGGTTTATCTAGCACCCACTAGAAGGAAGCACCAAATCCCTAAGTGTTCCAGCACTAACTGGATGGAAGCACCAACTTCCAGTAACACAGGCACCAACCTGTATAACAAAGAACAACAGTTCTCCCTTGCACCACCCTACCACCCTAGTTTCTCTGGCTGCAACCATATGGAAGCTACAACTCCCTGTGTTCAAGCACCCACTTGAACCTTTGAGGAAAACAGTCCTCCCTAGCACCTCCCTTCCACCCTGAAATATAAATTTTCTATATATAAATTTATCATAGTGATACAATATTTATCATTGGATTACCAGGGTTATCACTATTCTACTATGGTGCTCTGCTCTCCTGTATCAATGTCTCTCTGTCTACATCTTCTTGTGATTTATGATCTTCTATTTTTCTCTACAAGAGAACCTCAACCTTCCTTTAGTGTCTCACTGTCTTGCTGGACACATGCCTTGCACTTTCTGTGCTTCTGCCTTTTATGCGCTATGTGCCATGTCCATTCAATGCACCATTCCTCTTCTCTGTATTTTAGCTGCTGCACACTCCTCCTTCTACACTCCTGAATCACTCTCAACAACAACAACCATATCTTCTTTCTTCTACCTTCTTTTAGTCTCTATGCACCTTGTGCATCCCCTGTGTGTAATGCTTCTGCATGATCTTCATGTCGAGTGCTCTGCCTATTCATCATTGCAATTCTTCAACTTCTCTAGTTTTTAAACCCATGTGTCCATCATCACTGGGCATTATGTTGAGATTCCTTAGCCTCTCCAACAATCGAGACTCTTTGTCTTCTCTGTCACAGTCGAGCTCATCCTCTATGTTGCAGTTACAGGATTCAACGTTCATCCATCTGTCAATTGCCTCTATGAACAGTCTTCATTCCACTGGTAGATTCTTTGAGACTCTTCAGCTCCTCTGGAAATCACACAGAAGTCTCTTCGAGTCCTCTGGCAAAGCCCATCAGTGGTTTCTAGCAGTTACACTGTGAACCTCCAAAGACTGATTCAACAACTAAATCGCCACTGATCAATTAACTGTGAAGAGAAACAATAGCCCTTCGATCATATTCCTGAATAACCTACACCATTGGATCATAAATTATGGGTGTCGCTCTTATTTCACCATTTCGCAATTCGGCCTTTCGACGTTTCGACATTCCAGCATTCAACTTTTCAACATCGCTGTGGTGAGGCATCTCGACTCTCCATGTCCCAAACTCCAAAATGGAGCTTGTCTCTTCGAGCTCTTCTTTGCAGCTCTTCGACGATGTGGCCACTGGTGGTGACCATAGCCTTATTCGAAAACACATTTCGACGTTTCGTCATTTCGACATTCCTATTGCAAAGTGTTTCGACACTCCAACTCCCGGTATCCGAAACCAACACCAAAAGGTGTTTTTTGCATTTTGGCATTTCGACATTCCGACATTCCTTGTGATGAAGTGTTTTGACACTCCATCTCCCGGTATCCAAAATATACACAAAAAGGTGTTTCAACGTTTTCTATTTCGTGACTTCAGGACTCCTATGATGAAGAGTCTCGACTCTTGACTCCTCCAACTCCCGGTATCCGAAACTCCGGTTGATGTGCTTGTTTCAGGATTTTCGGCTTTTCACATTTCAGTACTTCAGGACTCCTGTGTTGAAGAGTCTCAACTCTTGACTCCTCCAACTCCCGGTATCCGAACCTCCAATCGATGTGCCTATTTTGGGTTTTTGGGGTTTCTCATTTCTTGATTCCGGTACTCCTGATGATGAAGAGTCGAGACTCTTCCAACTCTCGGTATTTGAAACTATCCTCCTGCTTTCGGGATTTTAGTGTTTCTCATTTCGCGATTCCAAGACTCCTGATGATGAAGAGTCTCGACTCTTCCAACTCCTGGTATCTGAAACTGTCCTCCTGCCTTTGGGATTTCGTAAGCCCGCTTCACCTTGCTTTTTAAAGAATGTGCAGGTTCTCATGGATCCAACACCGATCGGTCCTCGGGCTCAGATCTGACGTTCATCGGGAATTCTCAATGGGATCCAAAGATCACTGTTGCTTCTCCTCCCGGGCTTACACATCCTCCTAACTTGGAATAATTTCTAAGTGTCAAAGGTCTCGACCTTTGATCCATCTAAGATCCTGAGTACACTATCTCTCTTGAGCTTTGGCAATGAGTTAACCTCGTCCTTGGTGCACACCTACGCACTGCGTGTGACTCTGAGCTAATCCTCCTAAGCTTATGTTGTCCCTTTTTTTCCATCACTACATACTCTGATCTTGCCATCAATGACTAGCACACCTGCCTGTAAAGATGCCAACAAGACCATTCAAATAGAGACATTATAGACTAAACCCTAAATATAAGGAGAAAGTGAAGACTGAGCTTGATAGAATGTTGGAAGCATGAATTATAGAACCTGTCGAAGAGTCAGAGTGGATAAGCCCTATGGTGGTCCAAGACAAGAAAATAGGAGATATCATGATATGTGTAGATCTTGGGAAGCTGAATGATGCTTGTTTTCATGACCCCTTCCCTACACCATTCACTGACGAAGTGTTAGATAATGTGGGAGGCGAATAAGTATATTCTTTTACAGATGGATTTTCAGGATACCATCAGATCCATATTGCCAAGGAAGACCTCCATAAGACCACATTTTCAACATAATGGGGATCCTACCAGTATACAATGATGCCATTTGGATTGAAGAATGCACTAGACATCTTTTCTAGCGTGGTGGTTGAAGCGTTCAAAGAATTTTTGCATAAATTTCTAGAAGCATATTTTGATGACTGGACTGTGTTTAGTTTGTTGAAAAATCACATTGAATGTCTAAGGATAATGATGGATAAATGCAGGTAGTGTCAAAGTGATTTGAATTTGAAGAAGTGCATCTTCTTCTCACCTTTGGAGTACTGTTAGGTCATATTGTATGTAAGAAGGGATTGTTGGTTGATCCATCTAAAATTGCCATTATAGTTGATTTTCCACCTCCAACTTCAGTCAAACAACTGCACACTGCGCTAGCACATACTGGCTATTATAGGAAGTTCATCAAGGGATATGCTTAGATTACAACACCCATGGAGAAAATTTTGAAGAAGGACTATCAGTTTAATTGGACAACAGAATGTCAACAGAGCTTCGACACACTGAAACAAAAGATGGTTACTGCGCCTATTCTGGTTTTCCCAGATTGGAGCAAACAGTTTCATGTGCAAATCGATGCATCATCAATTGCATTGGGAGATGTGTTAGCACAACCAAGAACATGAGACATTGACCACCCATTAGCCTTTGCTATAAGGAAGCTATCTACAACTGAGATTAATTATACCACTACTGAAAGAGAGTGATTAGCCATGGTCTATGCACTACAAAAATTTCGCCACTATTTGTTGGGAGGACACTTTAAAATGTTTACTGATCACTACGCGCTGAAGTACCTAGTCAACAAGCCAGTGTTGGGGGGGAAAATATGCAGATGGCTTCTTTTGTTTCAAGAATATGATTTTGAGATCATAGTAAATCCAGGGAGAATTAACAAGGGTCCTGACCACTTATCAAGGTTGGAACATGGAGAAGAGCCCACTAATTTGGAAGATACACTACCATATGCACAACTACTAGCCATTAGAAAGATCAATGACCACTTCACAGAGATAGTGCAGTTCCTATCAACAAGAATGACACCCAGTGAGTATACAATTCCTCAGAAAAAAACAATTAGTCGTGCACACTGCAAATTTCTCACTTATAGCTGGACATCTATACAAGATGGGACCTGATGAGATATTGCGAAGGTGTGTTATGGAGGCAGAACGACCACTGATCCTCGTAGAAGCTCATGAAGGCATCGCAGGAGGACATTATGCAGGGAAAGCGGCTGCGCAAAAGGTTCTTAGAGCTAGCCTTTGGTGGCCTACCTTACACAGAGATGCTAAAGACTATTCCAGAGCTTGCGATGTATGCCAGAGGGTTGGGAAACCATCTAGAAGAGATGAAATTCCATTAGAAACACAATTGACCCTACAAGCATTCGAAAAATGGGCCATTGACTTCGTTGTACCTATAAACCCACCGAGAAAGTGCACATGATCAAGGTACATAATTATGACAATAGAGTACTTGACCATATGGGCCGAAGCAAGAGCAGTTAAGGACTGTAGTGCAACTACAGTTGCACGCTTCATGTTTGATGACATCATCACCATGTTTGGATGCCCAAAGATCCTCATGAGTGATCAAGGTACACATTTCATCAATAAAACAGTTGAATCCCTGACTGAAGAATTTGCAGTCCACCATCAGAAGAGCACACCGTACCATCCATAAGAAAATGGGACAGTTGAAGCATTCAACAAGATTTTGGAAACAAAACTAACCAAGATTTTTCATGTGAATAGAGATGATTGGGATTTAAGAGTAGCATCATTGTTATGGGCCTATAGAACCACTTGCAAGAAGCTAACAATGCAGACCCCTTTTAAGTTGGTGTATGGTCTTGAAGCTGTTTTTCCAATGGAATATTTGGTACCAAGCCTAAGAATTGGTGCCTTTACAGATATGGATGAAACTGGAGCTATTTAAGAGAGGCTTTCATAGTTGGTTGAACTTGAGGAATATAGATTCACTGTAGGATTCCATCAGTAGGTTTAGAAGGAGAGAGAGAAGGCCTATCATGATAGACACATCAAGAAGAAGGCATTCAAACAAGGTGATCTAGTACTGGGATATGACAACAAGTTCATAAAACATCCTGGGAAGTTCAGAACACATTGGCTAGGGACATACGAGATCGCTTATGTTACAGAGGGAGGAGTGTTGCAATTGAAGACTCTGAATGGGGAGTGGAAGGAAGGATTAGTGAATGGGAGCCGACTGAAGTTATACTATGACAACCAACTTCCTTACAAATCTCAGTAAAAGCATGAAGAAAAGGGTATAGGTACCAGGTGCAGTTGAAACTGGGTACCAGACATAGAAAATACAGTCTTCACAGGGAAGAAGAGAAAGCATAAAGCAGAAAGCAGAGGTTGCACTGCACAGTCTGGAGTCAAAGTAAAACAGGAAGCTTAGATTTGAAGTTCCTCGAGACGAGTCACAGGTGAGTGTTGGGGGCCTGTTGGCCCTTGGTTATGGAAGGAAGCGAAGATCAAGGAATAAAAGGGAACAAGCAAAATTCGTGGAAGAAAGAGTGTCTGATACTGGGTTGAAGTGAGCAAAAGAAAAGAAAAGATGGAGCGAAGCCTGAGAAAGCAAGCAGTTGGAAAAGGAGATTGAGAATGACAAGTCAGTAAGGAAGAAGGATTGTGGACAAATCAATAAGAGGAAAAAACTACCATTAGATGCTTTGGAGCACCGCGTGAGAAGGAAGAAAAGACAGGCCGACGAAGCCCTGAAAACACAGGTCAAGTTGACCTAGGGTTTTAGACACCTAGGGTTTTGGTATCTAGGGTTTTCACACCTAGGTTTTAACCTAAGGATGTCAGTGAATGATTGTAATGTATAAATAAAGGTCATGAGGGCCTAGTTTGGGTTGGTATTTTGGGTAGGTACGATATTACTATTGATCTAGTTGTATTGTTGATGTGAGCGAGTATTGTATTGTGAGAGAGAAGTGTCGAGTACAAGAGCCTTATGGATTGTAATATCTTCAGCTGGGTGCTCAGGGAGGGGAGAGAAACGAAGGAGAAGAGAGAATATTTGCTAGCTAAGAGCACAAATAGGAACTGTATGCTTTACTTGAATATAATATAGCACAGTTCTGTGGACGTATCCCTAGAGAGAGGGTGAACCCCATATATTTTTTGTTGTGCATGATTGGTATTCTATCCTTGTCATTGATATACTATGATTGCATTACTGCATTAAATCTGATAAGTAGATGTGCATAATAGATCTAAGATGATAAGTGATATATGAACATTGTGATGTTCTTGGGTTAGATACACTTTACATTTCCTTTGGTTGTAGACATCTATGTCTTGCAACCCCCTCATAAATGCTTCGGGTGAGACTGCATCTACTTCACAGGTGTTGCCAAAAGGGCCAATACTTAGGGCTTGTTGGTGCACTCTTGGAGCTGAACCCTAGGTCTGCCCCTATTCCAAAAAAATGATTTTGAATGGAAACATGCATAAGAAACAAGATAACCAATGAAATAAACGCTAGTACTTTGACAAATCTATACAAATGACCAAGGAGAAATGTAATAAAGACAATTTACAATGAACAATCTTTATAGGAAAGAAAACATGTTACTGCATTAATAATAATGGAAGAGTTACAACCAGTGCCTTGGTGTTATGAGGCTCTTTCTGATGGTTCATTGCTGCAATAGCCACACTGCTTCCATGAGTTCCATCACCATCAACTAAATACTCTGACACAAGAATCTCTCAAGGCCAAAGAATAATCTCCTAATCACAAATCAGAAGCTAAAGCTATTAACCATTATTCACTACTAGTTATTCTCCATTAGCTATTAGCATTTTCTCATGAGAGAAGTATTATTTTATAGATTGAAGAGGAGGTTGGGATGAGAGGTTAGGATCTCCTAAAATTAGGAGTATGGGTGAGATCCAAACTGATCGGAGGACACCTCATATCTGAATCTTCTCTTCTAGAAACTTCACGGATTTCTCCTTTTTCCTTCCTTTCAAACAATGTCACACCCTATGAACTAGCAACATGAGACATTGTCACAAGATGCAATGGTGCAACATGCGACACTTAAGAGTGTTGCATGATGAAGTGGCACAACATGTGACACTTACATAAAATAGTGTTTTTAATAAATCATGACTTCTTTCAGGGAAAACCTTTATTCAGTGATCATGGATTTTAAGATTTGGATGATGGAAAGTAGGTGAAAATTATGAGTTGCAAAAAAATAATGTGTAATAGAATGCCCCCTAAAGAATGAAGCTAGAAAGGGGTAATAGCCGAAATACCTTTTCATGTGTGTATTGAAACAAACAACACATCAGTTGGAGACCTGCCAACAACAAACAAGGAATTACAGTATCATTATTAAGGTAGTCATTCCCATACTCATAATACAAATGAATCAAAGCATAAGTGTTTACATACAAATATCCATGTCAAGTATGATAGGTCATGGCCACCAAAGATACACCATGGATCCATGCCAATGTGTATCAAATATGAACATAGCCACCAAAGATACACTGTGGGTCTATGTCATAAAGAATAAAATTTGAACATAGCCATGAGACATACATTGTGGATCTATGCAATAATACATATTCAAAATACTCCATCGCAGCCCAAATCTATTAGGTATGATCTGGGGTCTTCATATCCATAATTACATAGTACAAATCTAACCATGTGGATAAAGGTGTTGAAGTCGAACATGGTAGAAATAATTTGATTACCAATCAATGATGAAAACTATTAACAGATGTGAAAGGAACCATCAATGATGACGATGGCCCTTAAGGTAAACAAGTACATTCTATTGAGTGTGAATAGATGATTTGAAATCAAGCACTCATAGAATAATTCGATCAAAGGTCAATGATGAAAATATGTCATTGAAGGAGAGGAAACTTTCCATTGAGGCATGCAAGTCTCAAGGTAATGTAAAGTTTCTAAACCAACTTCCTAGATAATGTGGTGAAGTCGATAGGAAGTGATTCGTCACAGGTGGGCCTTGATGTATCCCCCATCAACGAAAGGAAATAGGTACACATATTTGAAGTATATCATAATATAGAGTGATTTAGGACTGACTCAAGGATGGAAATACTGTAAAAGGATTAAGAACTGAAAAAATGGCCGACGCGATAGAAGGCTTTTTTTTATTTATTAGACTTCTCTTGAACATATTGATGACACAAAAACTGTCTTGGAAGCACTGACTCAAAAGGAGGATCACAAACCAAAGTATAAATTTGGGGAGAACTATGATCAACATGAGACAAGTGGATTTCCCAATTTGATATGAGGAGTGAAAGGATGTCATGTTCAAGATTGACTAATTGCCAAAAATTGATATAGATTTTATACAATTTCCCTTCCCAATTTCCCCCCACCATTTTTGGTGAGTACCTCTTTATTTTTACACAACCTTGAGGAGGATAACATATGCATGTACTATAATTTCATCCTTCAGATGAGTCCCTTGGAGTATTTTTAATGAACCCTAGGAACGAGTGGTTCGGTCCCATATGGGTCTTTCAATGTACGTTTTATGAGTCCAGAGAAAGTAAACTCGGTGTTTTTTCATGTTTAGGGAGTTTGAAAAACACTTAAAGGAAACTCAAGGATTAACGTTTTCGTAAATTTAGTCTCCCAAGTCTGAAAAAGTATAAAGTAATACCTAGTAGAACTCTTCTAGCCATGATGGACTAGAGTATTCCTTTTTCATAATTAATCATACTCAACCCAAAAAAGGGTTAAACTAATATTGAATAGATTCTCTTTCAAATTATTTAATGAGTGTGAAAGGAAGCAAGTTCTCTCAATGATATTTTCATATTTAAAGAGCTTGAAAAGAGTTGATAGAAAACTCCCAAAATATTCCTCTTTCGTATAGTTTTTTTTTTTTTTTTTTTTTTAACGAGTTCGAAAAAAAAAACTATAAAAATACACTTAGGTACAACTTATGCCTCATGTTTGACCTGTAATCTGCAAAAATTAGGGTTAGAACCATCATATCCACTTAAAACTATATCAACCAATGAGAAATTATATAAAATGGTAAAAAATAAAATAAATATTTAAATAATATCCACTTTTTGTTAAAAAGGGGTAAAAGTAATTTTATTTTCACTATTTGGTTTTTACCTTTCAAGAGTGAGAAAAAACCCTCATTGTAGCTGGTTTTTCAAGTGGTGATTCCGGGAAAATCTGTGGACGATTTTCAATTCTGTCTTCGCCAAGTAAAATATCTCTCTCTGCTCTTCACTTTCAAGTCCATTATTTCATCTTTAATGCTAGTTTAGGTGTTTTTTGGATGATTTAAAAAACCCAAAAAACGTTACTAGGGTATTGCAGGTGTGCATATCATGTACTGCAACATCATAGGATGTCGCAACCCGAAATCGACGACTGCAACAATGTCACTCTGTGTCTAAAATATGGACTGTGACACCCGTAAAGAAAAACTAAAAACAATATTTTTTTCTATTTAGTTTGAAAATTTTGGATGCCCAATGCCTAATCAACTTTTCACTCAATGTTTACAAGATTTTCAACTAGTCAAGATGTTATAATGGAGGGAAAGAGAGAATGAAATGAAAGATCATATTGTGGATAATGACCCAAATACTATGCTCACACTGCGAGAGTGCAGATTGGAAAAATTATTCCTGGTTTCAGGCATGAGAGCCCAGGTCCAACTATTGGAGTATTTAGTAAGGATGTGGGACACAAATGAGCTTATTTTCCGGGTTGGAGTTCACACTCTTACCATAGAGGTAGAGGACATTTATTTCATGACTGGGCTCTCAAGACAAGGATCCCAAGTTTCTTTGGTTGGACCAAGAACATGTGGTAGAACCAATGAATGGCACATTGAAGAGTATTGTATTGATGGAAAAAAAAAACTAGCGGGAAAATTCCAATCAAGGAGGTCATGGATCATGCATTGAGGACAATTCTCTTCGCCATTACCCGGGCTTCCAGAGGTGTGGCTCCAAATTTGACCAATAATTCCCAAATGCAATATTCCATTGAATGTATGGAGCTTAGAGCTTTTAACCGGTGTGAAGGACTCCTTGAGAATATGAAGGATCAATTGAAAAAATGTAAAACAAGTCGTATGAAACAATTTGGCTATGGTTCAATTTTGGTGTCCTTCTTCCTATAAAGGGTTCTAGTGATGCGTCCATGAGATATAGATATGGATGAACTTACCCCAAGAGAGCCTCACATGAAGAGGTGGGTAGACATAATGTCACGCCATGGTGGCGGTCCTATCATCTCATATGGACCGATATTCTTTAATTGGTTGAAAATACAACTCATTATGGTTGAGGACTATGCATATGCAAGGATTGATTTTTTAGGAGATCTAGATTTGATACTTCTGGAAGAGGTCCATTGGAATGAATTAGGTAAAAGGACATTTTCACATATTTTATTTTTATGTGTTTTTGATATTTTAAATATTTTTTTTGTTGTGTTAAGAGACCAATATTACTTTTGACATGCAGATGTTGGACTAGTCAGGCCAACTGGAAAATCATTGATCCATAGGTGAGGTGAGATGGGTGCATTAGTTTCTCACAACAAACAAAAAATGGAAGAACTAGAGGAGATAGAGAATAACCTCGAGGGACTCACTTTAGATATACCAGAGATGCCGGTGGAGGATCTACCATGACATTATCAGTGTCACACTGTTGGAGTCTTTGGATGTATAGGTCATTTTCTTCGACGGGTGTCTCAAGCAGTAGTATGCTACCACGAGCATCGTGGTGCTTGAGATGACTAAATATATTTTAGTTGTTTTGTTATTGACATGTAGTGATATATAAAATCCATAGGATTTGTGTTGTCTCAACAAATTTTATAAACTTTTTGTTAAACTCTTAATACAAAATGAATTCTAAATTGGCTTATTTTCTACAATGTGTTATGTGTTTGAATTTTACAAATTTTGTAAATGTCTATTAGTACATAATTAGAAAAATCATTTGTTAATGTATTTATATTTCTTGGAATATGTTGATACTCTAAATAGTCAAACTCTCTTTCCAAGAGACAAACCCTTAAATATACTCATAATAGAGGACTTATGATAGAATAAATTTTACTTAACTGCAGTACTACAAGTTGGGATTCTATTCGAACAACTAAGTGACAAATGCTAGGTGAAATGGATTTAGTCAACAGTTCAATGACTACGCTATATTCCGTGATATTTTTAGTTGCACGACCAAGGCATATACCATGTAGACTTATCAACTCATCGGTAGGCATGTAGATTTCCCGTGCAACAAATGAAAGGTTCTAAGTACTGCGGCTAGCACCATCAACAAAGCCAAGGTAAGGTAAAGGGAGCATTGACATCTACAAATCAAGCACATTGCAAGATAAGCAACAAAAGATAGAAATTGTTTGCAAAAATAAAAAAATATAGCACACCAAAAATATGGTACAACATATATAAAGAACTTATGTAGAATGACACTAGGCATAGCACTTTTTATGGTAAATCCCATTCTGAGGCTCATCCAAAGGAATCCCATCATAATCCACTAGCTCGTAGGCACCTTTCTCTAATACATGTTTAATGATATAAGGGCCATGCCACATGGGCTTGAATTTACCTACCCCCAATATTTCATGATATTGATCGTATAACAGGACCAAGTCACCTTCAGAAAACACATGAGATTTGATTGTTTTATCATATTGAGCTTTGACATGTTTCTTATGTGTTTCATTACCTAGGGAGACATCATGACAAGTTTCATATAATTGTGTCAAGTACAAAATATGTTCTTCCTCGATCGTGGTATTGGGAAGTACTTTTATGGCTAGTTTCAAGGATGGTATTTCACATTCAATTGGTAGCACCCATTTTAAACCATATACCAGCTGAAATGGCATAAAACCATGGTTGTTTTGATCAAGGTTCGATATGCCCACAATGTTGAAAAAACAAATTGTATGCCAATTCTATTTGTGAATCCCTATCATCTTACGAAGCATCATTGTCAAAACTTTGTTGGTGGCTTCGACTTGGCCATTGGCATGTGGATAGTAGGGGGTTGAGTTTTCATGCCGTAAACCCAACTTGGTGGTTAATTCTGACATTAAGTAATTTCAAAAATGAGTGCCATGATCAGTGACAATGGCTTGGGGCACACTGAATCAAGCAATAATGTGATTAAAAATGAAAAGGGATGAAATTTTCCTGGTGTTATTGAATGTAGGCATTGCCTCGACCCACTTAGTGAAATAATCCACAACAACAATAATGTACCCATGCCCCCTGGCCAAGTGAGGGTTACATGTCATGAAATCAATGCCCCATTTGAAAAATGAACCAGTGGAAACTACAAGGTGAAGAGGATCAGGAGGCACATGCAACTTACGATTGTAGATTTGTCACACATGACACTTTTGGAGCATAGGGATGCAATCCTTAAATAATGATGACTAAAAATATCTGGCTTGTAGAATTTTTTGGGCAATAGTATACCCAGAAATATGACCGCCACATGTTGTGACATGACAATCATTAATATCTCTCTCGGCTTCTTCATGTGTTAAAAACCATCGAAAAATGGAATCGACACCATGACGATAAAGGGTATCGCCAATAATTATGTATTGTCGAGCTTGGTATCGAATTCGATGTCGTTTAGTACTAGACAAATCAGGCTGAAAAGTTTTATTTTGGAGTTAAATTATGATATCTCCATACCATGGGTCTGAGGAACTGATCAAAAAAAGATATTCATCAAGAATTGAATCTTCTACCACATTTTCTGTTTCAATGAGGGAAGGTCACAAATTAACTCAGAAAATACCAAAGAGTTTTTTTACATCAATTTTTCAAATTCCAAATCAAAATCTTGTAGGGTAATGATCCATTTGGAGTATTTCCCCCCCAACACCTTCCTAGTTATAATATGTTGCATTGGGTGTAAATCAGAAATGATGGTGGTTTTACGCAATAAGATGTAGTGACGAAAAACGTTGGACAACTTGAACGACAACCAATGCCAATTTCTCCACATGTGAATATTTGATTTGGGAAGTGGTAAGAATCTGACTTAAATAGTAAATTACATGTTGGTGTAATGTTGAAGGAGAAGGTAAGTTCATAATGGCCTCAATATTAAAGGGATCAACACGGATCCCACACTTGGATATGATGAAACCTAAGAGGCATCATGATTCCACACAAAATACACATTTATGTGGATTTAAGAGAATATTGTAATGCTGACATCTAAGTAATATGGCTTGTATATGCATCAGATGATATTGACGTCACATGGAATGTGCAGGAAAATCATCAAGACATGGTTGAACAATTTTCATAATGTCGTGAAATGCATAATACATAGCTCGTTGAAAAGTAGTGTCGGAATTGTTAAGACTGAAAGGAAGCTTTCGATAGGTGAAAGTACCCCAAGGAAAAACAAAAACAATTTTATGTTGATATGATGGTAGTATGTTTATTTGAATTATAGTCGGAAAAGAGTCCATAAATGAGAATATTTCACTCCTGACATAGTCATCGACTATTTGGTTGATAAAAGGAGTTGGATAATTGTCTTTCGGACAAGCCCTATTAATATCCCTATAATCAACACATACATGAATTGTTCCTTGTTTCTTCATGACGACAACAATATTGAAAACCCAATCAGTCAGACGTACATGATAAATAAAACCTCTTTAAGAAGTTTTTCAACTTCGACTTTAATAGAAACGACTTTTTATAGATGAATATGATGAAACTTTTGCGGAACAAGCTTGGCTTTAGGATATGTATTAATTTTTTGAATGGCAATTTGTGGGTTGATACTAGGCATTTACTTGTAATACCAAGAAAATACATCACAAAATTCTTTGAATAGGGTTGTATAAGTTCAAATTTCATCAGAGGAACAAGATGCACCTATATGAATGTTTTCCGCAACCTTAGGGTTTACTGAGATATTTATTGGCATAGAAATGGGTATGCTCTCTAAATTCCCTTCAGATAAAACATCATGGATTAAGATGGGAGTTTGGGAATTGTCAATTACCTCAGATGGAAATGAAGATTCTAAATGACTCTCAATAGTATCGAGCTTAGGGAGAAACAAGGAAAGATTCATCCCATGGAGTTGCTTCCAGAGACATAACCTCTGTGATACTTTCATCAGTAGGGAAAGTATCATCAAAAGGATTAAGAGATATAGTATAAATATGCCAAGAGGATTGAGAGTATTCATCTAAAATCGGATTTGTTCAATAATCATTATCAGAACTGGACACAATAGTAGATTGGATGGCTTGATAATCCAACTCAATTGGACTAAGAAACATTTGGTCATCATATCTTTCATATTGTGTAGGACTTGGTACTAACCAAGGATCATATGATTCAAGAGAACTACTAGCACCAATCAAAATCATGTTTATATGAGTGACAACAAGAGAAATGTCAGGAGGTGGGAGTGAAGAAATGTAGGGTGGTGGGAGCTGAAAAGTTCCCGTTAGTGATGAATCTTTTAAAATACCCACTCCAACATCCTCGTAAGTAGATGAGATTTTCTCTATTAAAGGAACATTACCAATGCGTGAATCAGAATTAAATTAGGAAAGTTGGTCTACCATGACTATTTTTCCCTGATGAGGGAAACAAAGTACACGAAATAAGGTAGAAACCATGACGAACATGGTATAAATCTGGCTATGACCAAGTAAAATGTTATAGTTGAGGGGTGCACCAACCACTTCTACTTCAACAATAACTATTTTACCTTCTAATTTGATTGGCAATGCATTGAGCACTCGAAAGGGTTTAAATCCTTTACCATCAAATGATTTTAATGTATTAGGTGATTGATTGAGTGAAGGAGAACTGACAACTTTCCAACAAATAACAAACATTACACAGGTTGAGGCTCCTTCGTCAATAACTTGAATTTGAAAAATGGAAAATGGTTTTCTCCCTCACAATAACTTGAATTTGAAAAGTAAGTTGGTGGGGAAGTCTTGGAAGATGAGTTTTAAAATAAAAAAAACTACCATATTTGCATCAATCAAATCAACTCCACCAATAGTTGAAAATAATGCTCTTCATTACGCAGGGAAATTCTGAAGGACTTCAAGGGACAACATCATAGAGGGTGCTTGAGCTAAGTATTCTACAATATTGTAGTTTTGAGAAACTCGCACATGCAAGTTAAAAGATGACTTACGAACAACACCTTTTGGAGGTGGTCAGATCATTGTGCCAGAACCGGGTCGATTAATTTGGAGAGGACCAATAGTAGCTGAAGTAGATGTAGATGTAAGAGTAGAGGTAGAAGGTTGATAAAAACACTTCCATTGGGATCAAGATAGTCTTTGGTTCGTGTTGTTACGAAAACCTCTTCAATGTTTTATTGACACATAAGTACATAAGAGCTTCCCGAGGCAGAGGGTTGATCTTGCGCAACCATTTGAGTCTGATGAGATGGGAAAGTATTTGTCAAAATGATAGGTGTGGTTGAAATTTATTTAATAAAATTATTGATGTCGACACAACATGGACAATCCTTAGTATAATGTTTTTCTTCACAAATGAGATGAGGATATTTAGGCTTGCGCTTTTGTGAATCCTCAGTAGGTTGAGTTTTGGGTTTCTCCTATTGTGGGGAATTTTTCTTAGCTTTTCCTTTGCCCTTTTTCTTACTTATAGGTTGTTGAGATTTACCGGTTGTTGTGGAATGGACCATATTAATCTCAAAAGTTTTACCAGGAGTAGTGACAGGAGGAGGAGTGTTTTGAGTGGTAACAGTAGGAGTAACCTTAAGATTAGATTGACCAGAAGGTTTACTCATAGAATGTTGGGTAGAAAAATGCACAAAACCATTGATGGTGTGATATTATGTAGGAGGTACCATAGTTGAATTAGTCAATGGGAGAGGATCCTACAAAATCATATCATATAACGTGCCATATTGTGAATAAACAAGGTCCAAGTATTGAGCATGATTGATAACTTGCTCCTTGGTTACAACACCACCCATAGCGACATCACGGTAAATAGGAGGTAATAATGACTTAGTAAACCAATTTCCAACAATTGGTCTGGTATACTGGCTTTAATCAAATGACATCGTCATCTCCATTCATGGATATGATCGAAAATATGAGTCAATGTCGACTTTCGTAATGAGGTTAAAAGTTCGTTTCTAGTTTCATAACGAATTGGAAGTTAGAAGTGAGTCGAAAAAAATATTTCCAATGAATTAAAGTCTTGAAATGTTCCTCATTGTAATTCTATATACCATTTAGCAACACTCCTAGTAAGAGTGCAATAGAAAATACAAATGGATAGAGTCATCATTTAAGGAATTTGAAGAACACCATAAATGATAAGTCATGCCATGATTTGATGGGTCTTCTCTAGGTTTTCCATCGAACTTTGGAATATCACTTGGTAACTTGGCAGGGATAGGCGGTCAAAAAGGAGAATGAAAAATGGGATCATTTGTTAGTCGCCATAGGTCAGGTAAGTCTAATGTTTCCAGTAATGGTAACTATCGATTAAACATAGGTTGTTGAAATGTGGGATATTGGTAAGAAACATAAGGATTAGCTCTCGAGGGAGGAGAATATCCATGTTGAGAATACATTGGTGCTACGAGCATCTGAGTTCCACTAGGATGGTAAACCTAATAGGGTGGTCCCATAGCCATTTGTGTACTGGTAGCATGAGATGAAGGAGTATATGCGTGGAAAGGTTCTCCAATAGGCACTTGAGTTCCACCAACCCCATCAACTTGAGCTAAATTTGATGGAGTGCTTTCCATTCCAAGGAATGAACCAGTACTAAATATTTGGGTATGAGTGGGTTGCATAAATCCTAATTGAGAGGGTACTATAGTGGGTTTTTCATATAAGGTTTAAGACCAATATGAGGTTTTTGACCAAGAGGAGGTTGTTGACCAAGAGAAAGTTGATGACCAAGAGGAGGTTGTTGACCAAAAGAGGGATAAGTTCCAGAAGGGTAATTTCCAATAGGATTTTATTGTCCAAAAGGAGGATTTATCCTTGTTAACATAGGTTTCCCCCAAGCAAGAAAAGACGTTCCTACAAAAGGTTCCCCCCCCAGTAGGAAAACATCCTACAACAAATTGACTAACATTTAAATGAACAAATATCCCTACGGACGATTGACTAACGGTCAAAGACATGGATGGTCTGATAGACGATTGAATTGGAATACTCATCCCACTCGTCAAACTAAGTTGTCAAATAGATCCATAAACAAAAATAGTTTGCGAGGTGTGTGCCATACTTGGAATCGACATACTAGATGAACTAAGCATACCAATTGACCAAGGAGGGTAATGAAAAAGTGATACACTAGTCGAAGCTCCATAAAAATTTTCGCTGAGTGATTAATACCTCGGAGGTACAGAAGGTCCAAAAAAATCATAAGATATGCTAGATCCACTTTGTACATAAGTTCCACCCATAGTAAGAGGCCAGGTTTTCATTTTGGTACTTCCTAATATATATTCTATATATTTTGACTGATCCATGGTCGACCCTGTGAAAAAATATGATGGTGTGTGTAAAAATGGAGTTTGAGTATCGAAATTTAAAGATTGATACCAAGCATTGTCCTACCAAGGAGATAAAATTGGTGTAGGTAATTGGATAATAATAGGTCCTTCTAAGTTAATTATAGGTGGATTAAAATGAACACAACTCTCTTCTAGGATATCTTCTACAGTAATGAGACCAACCTCTGAAGAGACATACTCATGAGAGATAACATGTATAGGAGTTAATTCCAACCTGTTTGAAATGATAGAGTTTCGAGGAGTTACAGGTGATGGGATAGATATGGAGCTTGGCAAAGGAAAATCCTATTAAGGAATAGAAAGTGAAGGTGTTGAAACTAAACTTAGTGAGATTGGAAAATTATCAAGTATTTCAGGTTCAATAAGTTCAAGTTCAACAAGTTCAAGATCAACAATCTCTGTGCTTTCAATCTCGGGTTCCTCAAGTTCTAAAGTTTTAGTTTTTACTACCTCATATTCTTCTATTGTTTCAAATTTCTCTGTGTTTTCCTATTGTATAAGTTCAATTTGTGTAGTCTCAATGCCTGAATTTTCAGGTTGTGATACTTATGGTAGTTCATGGGGTAAACCCTTCATTCTACGAGAACAACAAAGATGTTATGCCACTGTAAATTTTACTAACAATTACCAGTTATACCTATGGTTTGCTAGAGAAAATAAACAACACTCGCTAAAAATTCTAGGAAGAAAGAACAAAAACAAAAGATATTCTCACAATGACACACTAGTTGGTGATGAAATCCAACATCGTGAGATCAATATGAGAAGGGGCTATGATAGAGAGGGTGGAACATTTATGTTGGCAACCTGCTTAATGGACGTATACCCTGGTGCAAGATTCCTCATGGTAAAACCGTGTGTTACCATCCAAGGAGCCCGAGTGAGTTTGACCAACATATGTCCCAGGTACAACAAATATTTCCCCTTCATTGTCACCTTGTGTATAAAGCCTAAATATAAAATCCACTAAGGTCACCACTTACAACAACAAAAGTCTGGGGAAATAGTCAACAATCGGGTATACATGCAAGGGCAGGGAAATTAAGACTCAAAATCCTCTTGAGAGTTTCCTCTCAAGTGATCCCCGAGTGTTTTTCGACACCATTTGTAATATGTGCATACCATGCCACCAAGACCAACGAAGCAGGGTTAATTACTCTGTTGGCCCCAATGTGACCTCATGATTTATCCTTGTCTAAGAAGGGCTTCCCAGAACAATGATGTGGCAAATGGATTTCACTCCCTATCTTAGGATTCTAAGTTTTTTTTGTAGCTTTGGAGAGTTAACCTCAACACCTATTCCAAATCCCTACAACTAATCTAATGTTGGTTTGCTACCAATAAAAAATTCTTGAATAAATTTTATTAGCGATGATTTTATGGTTGTTTTTTACTCAAAAGGAAAATGGCGTGGACAAGATGATTTTTTGACAGACTAGAAATGATGCAAAGAGATGAAAATGTAATATTTCACTTCAATGAAAGATATATTACGAGAGGGAGAAAACTTTTATATTCTTGAATGCACAATGTCCCAAATTTTCATAACTACCAAGTGTTAGGCGAAATATATGTCGTTATAATAACGTTGTAGTACTTGCCCAACTATTTAATTGTCAACCTGGGGTACGTAAACTGACGAAGCACATGCACTGTTTGTGCAGGACTGAAGTAGAACTAATCTAATCTAATCTATGTTGCTGAAATCAAACTAATCTAAGAAAGCATTGAAACACTAACTAGGAAAGCATGAAATTGCATAAGGGAAATACAACATGTGAAGAGTTAACAACAATGACATATGTGAGCTCACACGATATATCAATCTCAATACATATTACAATAGTCAAATGACAAAACATGAAATAATAACAAGCTAAGAATCCCCTTCTCCTAATTACAAGACTATCTCCAAAAAATCAAGCTTCATTCTAATGATCTAATCCCTAATTCCTCCTTGAAATATTATGAAGAGAGAGAACTCTCTTTTATACACGAGAACCTTGAAGATAAGATAACCATCTCATTATTACAGATCCACTATTCTCTCAACCTATCTCAACTACTTTCCCATTATTACAAGATATGATCCCTTCAAATCCTCACACATATCTCTCATATATCTTAGATAAGATATTCTAACCAAATCTCCATGATCTTCTCCTTGAAAAGAGGCTTGAATA
>SNQJ01S0025534.1:3861-21315 GCA_010110895.2 Picea sitchensis
TTTTACTCCGTCGATTCCTGCGGTTACGTATTTTTGAATGACAATTTTATTTTCTTACATATTATCACATTCCTAGGAGTTCTAATGATGTATCTGATGCCTACGCTAATTACGTTTTAGATTGGCATTTGTCACATTAATAAAGAAAAGAAAACCATTAAATCAATGTACACATTGTAAGATATAAGTAAAGTCGAAGATCCATTTTTATATATTTCAAAATATGGTGTTTATATTAAAACATTAGGGCTAAAACCATTAATACACATATAGAACTGGTAAAAATATCCCACGACATCTACGCCTATGGTACCGGATGTGTGTCATGGTAGAAAACCATGGCATTTGTGAGATGCCGAAAGAGTCATACCCACGCTCTAGGTACACTAACCACCTGTCATTGCATGGCCTTAGGTATATCCTCTACCTAAACCATAGGAATCCTCTGTTTCAAATGAGAAAGGTTTCCCTGCACATTTTGTAGGACCCTCTCTGCTTCTCCTCCCGCCGCCTCATCTCCCCGGTTCCTCTGTCTATGTTGAAGAAATACCTCTGGCCATCTTGGACCCACGTCTGTGATTAAACAAGTGTCTAGTTAATATTTAAACACCATCCAAAAAATATATATTTTTGTTCCTTAAATACAAAAATACAAAAAAATGAAATATTTAAAAACTTGTTACCTATATCACCGTAGGTGGCCTCTGGTGGAAGTGGCATATCAAGATCTCCTCTGAAATCGATCCCCACATAGGGATAGTCGTTCAGAGAAATGACTTTTTGACACCACCAAAAGAAAACATAATCATTGTAGGGTGTTGATACCATACCTCCCCCCTTCTGTCTCATCACCTTCATCCATCGTCCCATGGATGGATTGCGTGGTTCTCTAGGAAGGATCTCCACTGTAGGTCCCAGACCTGGAACCCGCTCAAAAAAGAAACTGCAAAGAATAGAGGAAAACCTGAAGTTTTCTTTACTCCCCTATTTGCACTCTATCAGTTAACCTTTCATATTGGCCAGCAGTGAGGTACACCAATCATAGATAGTGGGTCTAGCACACTCTACTACGTAAAACATAAGTGGTCTTGACACTTGATGCAACGAGGCCAAACCTATAATCCTCGTAAGCATGAGCAAAATGATCTTCAAATTGAGGTTACTTATTGCCTGGATGGGGACTTGGATTCCCACCTTGGGAGTTCATGCTACACAGTGGGCATCGATATACTTTTCGATATTCATCCCACTCCATGCTTCATGTGACTTGAGATTTACAACCTCCGCTTGGTGTGATAGACCAGTCAAGAAGTAAATGTACTCTACTTCAATCCTCAATGGTTGTCCATCAAGGATAAGGATCTCGCTATCAGGGTCCTAGTAACCCACCAACATCTCCAACAACATCACTTGGGCCCTCATTCCTTTGAGAGCCCAAAATTTGTACAAGCCAGATCTTTTTAGAGCCGCTTGAGCCACCAGATATCGATGCACAACTGCATATACCTCCTCATGCTCTCTCTCTCTCCATTCCAATACCATCCTACAAAAAAAAAATCAACTTTTTGAGTTAGAACGCCTCTTTTGTCCATTTGCGTACCTATACATGGCTTTATTTGCACATAGTCGCATGTAGGGCTGATCCGGATTACTTTCAACATGAAATGAGAGCAAAGATATAATAAATAAATGAACAGAGATATCACATATATTCAATAATATAATAGGAATGTATCAAATATGCAACCATAAACATAGATATACATTAATACATGATTTCTATTAATGAAATAAATGTACATAGACTGTAAAAATACAAAGTGAAAGACTCGCTAGAATGGTGGAAGATTATCTCTGAGAAGAGATGTGACAGATACTCGCATTCGCAAGAAGATGATTACAATGAGGCTCTGAAGGCCTTTTTACAATAAACTGGAATTCAAGAAACCCTAGACATCCAAAAACCTAACCCTAGGAGATGAAGCGCCAAAAGTCATGTGGGCCCCCATTTGGGTAAGTTGGTGCATCAACTTCCCGGGGTCGTAACTTTTGTATACGATCTCCGTTTTAGGCGTATCATAGCTCGTTGGAAAGGTATCACATAGGAGATTCATTTTGGGGGCTCAATAATCCATTCAAATATAATTGATATCCTATATCTTGAAAAACCTTCAGTTGGGCCCTCAAAATGGCCCTGGAAGTTAAAAACTGCTAAAAATAGTAAATTGCCAAAATTTTGAGAAAACTGTTTTGAGCCAGTTGGAAAAGGTGGGTGGCCACCAATATCCACCTAGATCAATCCTCCCTCCTTAGGAAGAAAAAATCTCCATTTCGTTGAGTTCCCATGGGAGAGGAAAAAGCGTTTACTGAATCTAAATCTTGGTGAGCTGCTTGCCTTGTTAGAGACGTCGCGCTACTCAGTTTGTGGAAGTCTATCACGAACCTGTTGAGGCTGAGGCTGATAAAAAATTCAAGCTTCATGAGAGGACAATGTGCATAAGGAATATTTTCTCTTTGTTGCAACCTTGTCTACCTGCTTCTGTTGGATAGAAGGTGCCTGGGGCGAGGTTGTAGTGGATGTAGTGTCCTTCTGTTCCACTTTTGAACAGATTTTGAAGAAGCTGCATTTTGTAGTATGATATGCTAACTTGCAACACTTTTTAGGTGGAACAATAGTTGGAACTACCTCTGTTATTCTTTAGAGATGACCCCCTAAAGTAACAATGATACTACGGGGTCGAGACTCGTAAACAACATGGGGCTTCCACATATATGGTTGGCCCAAGAGAACATCACAAACATCCAGTGGGGAAAAATCACATAATACCTTGTCCTTGAAGGGATGCATGTCGTATGACAATCGACATTTCTGGCTGACACGAAGATCGCGTCCTTGGCAAAGTCACCCAATGTTGTATGGTTGCGGGTGTGGTGTTGTCGACAATCCCAATTGTTTGATGACCTCTGCTGAGATGAGGTTCTTCTGGCTTCCACTATCAACAATAAAATGCAACGAGGTCCCCGTCACCCACATTTTTGAATGAAAAATGAGCTCCCCCTCTTCAGGATCTGTTGGTTCTTCTGGTTGAATTGCTGCGGTCGCGACAATAGTAGTGGGGTCTGCGTCAATGATCTGTCCTTTACCAATATTTTCAGAATCAGATTCTGAATCAGGGTTCAGCTCCTTGTCTTTGATCTCGGCCACCAATGACTGTTTTGAGTGACATTCATCGGTGTTGTGCTAGGGGATTTGTGGAAATCACACCATTTTTTGGTATCCTTCTTCGTCTTCCCGTGACCCTTCTTTTCCTGTGTTTTAGACTGGTTTTCAGGAAGTTGTTTGTTAGGGTCATATTTATCATACTTTGGATGTTTCATATTTACAGACCCAAAATCCTATTTTTTCTGGTGCTTAAATTTCTGCTTGATTTTAACAGCATATCGATAAGCAACACTCAGTGATGAGATGTCTAGAAAATCCATTTCGGTTTGGATGTATCTGTGTAGAGCCCCACAGTATTTCAAAACCAAATGTCATTCAGAGTATTTGATACCCATCTTGGTGTGTAAGGTATGGAAGGTATTGGTGAAATCTGAAACTTCTTGTCCCCTCTCTTGCCGCAGTGTGGCCCATCTCATGTACTGGTCCTCATAGTTGCTAACAGGGTAATATTGTTGCTTTACCGCATCCAAAAAAAAATCCCAAGTGGGCTCGGTCCCATATATTCCAGACTCCTCTATGGAACTTTTCTCCCATTAAGTTTCCCACTAATGTTCAACATGAGGGAGAGATTTAAGGAGTGTGGAGGTGATCTTTTCTTTGTCGAAAAAATTGTGAACAAAGAAATAACCTTCTAGCAGAGTTAACCATTTTTCTAGGGCTTCTGCATCTATCTATCCTTCAAATACATGAATATAAAAATTAAGTTTTACCTTGAAAGGTGAGGTGCCTTCAAAGTGGTGGCTTGATGAATATGCACCTGCTGCTATCGACATGCGTTGAAGGATTTGGGAAAAATTCTCCATCATTTCATCCTTCTGTCGCGTGAGAGCTTCCTCAAGCAACAGATTGATAGGATCGTCTGCTCCGTCATTTTTATTTTCTTCCACCATTGAGGGTTTCTTGGGTGTGCGAGAGCGATTTTATTCAAGAGAGACAAGATTGAGACCCAACTTTATATACTCGGACCTCGTTGGGGACATGCACTGAAAAAAATGATCAAGAGCAGCCTGCTCTGATACCACTGATCTGGATTATTTTTCAGCACGAAATGAGAGCGGAGATATAATAAAGAAATGCACAGAGATATCGCAGATATTCAATAATATAACATGAATGTATCAGATATGAAACCATAAACATAGATATATAGTAATACACAATTTCTATTAATGAAATAAATGTACAGAGACTGTAAAAATACAGAGTGAAAGAGTCGCTAGAATGGTGGCAGCTTATCTCTGAGAAGAGATGTGATGGCTACTCGAATTCACAAGAAGATGATTACAATGAATCTCTGAAGGCCATTTTACAATAAACCGAAATGCCAAAAACCCTAGACATCCAAAAACCTAACCCTAGGAGATGAAGCACCAAAAGTCATGTGGGCCCCGTTTGGGTGAGTTGGTGCATCAACTTCACGGGGTCGTAACTTTTGCATGATCTTCGTTTTAGGCGTATGATAGCTCGTTGGAAAGGTATCGTCGAGGAGATTCATTTTTGGGGTTCAATAATGTCTTTGGATATTATTGAGAACCTCTATATAAAAAAACCTTCATTTGGGCCCTCAAAATGGCCCCAAAAGTTAAAAACTACTAAAAATACTAAATTGCCAAAATTTCCAGAAAATTGTTTTGAGCGAGTCGGAAAAGGTGGGTGGCCACCGATATCCATCTGGATCAAGGGATTAATACATGCTCCCTATGGATCACATAGGTATGTATACCTCATCGTACATGCGACCTTAACAAAGGTGACCTGCGTATACCGAAAATCCTAATTTACGCCCTAAAAAACTAAAAAATGGAAACCTAATTCAAAAATGAAATCCACTAAATTTGAAGAGTTACATGATCCAAACGGTTTGCGATTTCATTTCCTGATGCTCCCGTGATCGTCGTTTGAATCTTGGAGGTATTTTGGTCCAAATTGCACTATTTAGGTAAAAATCAAAATGATACAGTAATCTTTTATTTTATTACTATTTATAAGCTATTTTTACCCACTTTATATAGTTTCATGCTATTTTTTAACCTAATGGACTAATTCAAGAGTGGGTTTGAGCTATTTTTTTGTAGTTTTGAATCAGTTTTCTTGCGGATTTCCACGTCATGATTGGTCATTCATCACCTCAGGAAGATATTTTCATAACCTAACATATAGGATAGGTATCCACTCCATCATACATTTGTTCATTATCCTTTGAATACCGCTTTTTATGCCTTAGGAGCACACCCATTTGTTGCGACACAGAACCTCTCGTCTGCTATAAATAGTGTCGCTAATAAATGGTAAAGACTTACCAAAAATGGGCGCCCTAGTTACATCCTCTTTGTCATTTGGTTCCCATGCTAATTTTTTCCTTAGGACCGAGAGTTCATTATAATTCAATACATGACCTTATGATGAGCCTCATTTATCATTCATGCACATGCGGCCTTATCCCCCGCAGACTCCCAAAAATGAGTCTTAGTTAAGCTCTTTTACGACTTGTCTAAAAACCAAAAAGATTGTCGAGTGATTTGTCCCTTTCACATTCGTTAAATTGGATTTCAAAGGTCATGAGTCTTAATTAAGCTCTTTTCTAACTCGTTATCAAAAATAGAAAAGATTGATGAGAGAACTTGTCTTTTTTCACACTAGTAAATTGAATTTGAAAAGACATCTATTTGGCACAAGTTTACCCCTTTTTCACACCAAGTATACTACAAGACATAAAAAAGGATATTTTTTGGCGTTAAGTTGTGATTTCATCTCATGCCCTCGCTTGCAGTATTGAGCCTTTAGCCGGTTCTCGCTTTGCGTTATAAACTGTTTCCTAAGCAGTTTTTGCATCCTCAACCAAGCAGAGCCTTGTTTATATCCTTCACAGTTTGACACCCTATACACTGGAGGGAACACCACCCTGAGTGTCCATCTCCCACATGCATTTCCTTGCATTAAGCATAGGTACATTCCACTGCTAGAACTAGTTTTTCTTACTTGCGACACTCGTTTCCTCCTTTGTATCATAGCATTCATTTGTTATGGAAAAACAAAAAAATACGGGCGAGAAGGAAGTACTATATTATAATTGGCAGTAGTCGTGTCGTCTTTGAATAGAGAACAAAATTATTTGGTCCTTCTGTCATCATAATTTTGGGTTTAGCATGGCCTTAGGAAGTTGATCTTGTCACATAGTTTTCTCTACCGACTGGTTACTCTTCCAGTCCCTATAGAGAATGTTATTGATGCCTCCTGCATCTAATAGTCACATCATTGATTCTATGCTATCAGAGTCCACCATATGTCTCATGCTCTTGTTTAAAGGAAGTCTATCAACCTGTGTCGACCACTCCTCATAAATATTGACTTTTCATGTCGGCCATACCCTCAGTCTGTCTTAGAATCACATGATACTATGGTCTTATCATGCACCCTGACCCTACTTGCATCATCGGTAGGTCACCTTGAAACCAACAACCAAAATTTCATCATTGGTCGCTAACTGGGTGGTTTCCCTTGTGTTTGACGGTGAGACATCTATTCACACTTTGGGACTAGTGAAGTGTCTTGGATGCCATTAGCCTTATTGGTGGTATTTTCTCCTTTGTCAGCAATTTTTATCATTGGTTGTTATTCAGAGGGTTTTTTTCGTATACCGCTTGCATTTGGTACATGTGAAAGATGCACAGGGTCATTGGTTCGTGACCATGTTCTTCATCCGATATCCACCAAATCATGAATCTCTTGATTTGTTCCTCGTGCTGATTAATGAGAGATGCCTTAATGCTCTCCTTTCAATGGGTCTCTTTCCATCGACTTCAGCTCATTTATTCTGGATACAGGACCTAGCGTTTTATGAGTACCTTGAGGCTTGCAATCATTACTGGAAGAGCTGCTTATGAGTACCTTGAGGCTTGCAATCACATCGAAAGGCTCTCTCACCATTGACGATGGGAATACATCAATGTTTCTTTTGATCACTGATTTCAAGTGTTCATACACCTAATCCCTTTATACACACTTAGAATGTACTCAATGCCTGATACCTACTTTCACTATTGGTAGGTTGTATCCCAAGATTTGTTAATGATATACCCCAATGATCGTAATCAAATGATGTCTCATTGTGTTCCGACCTAAACTCCTTTATTCATTGATGACTTGCACCTTGGCGATAGTGTGAAGACTTGAAGACATCACTACGCGGATGTAATCCTTCAGATGTTGCTTCCTTTCATTGGACCAGTACATATCTGACTTCAATGATCATGGGAGGATCGATTACTCCATGCTATATAGATATCTTCAGATTTATTTTTGAGGCCTGGTTTCATCTGCCTTTGTTCATGACTAAGGACCGCTTTGGCATGTAAACTCATTTGTATTTTCCTATTCATAATAATTTAACCAATTATTTGGTATATTTGGCTACGGACCTACATTGTATTCTTGGAACCATGTATGCAAAGTCAAGATAGAATGGGGCCGAGCAATCGAAGTTCATCCAACTGGTTCTCACCACTCCAATTTATGGGTTATTTATAATGTATTTCAGCCATCATAGATAATTCTCCCATCTCACACACATTAGGGGGTAGTATCCAGCAGGAAAAGATTTTCCCACCATTGCTATCTTGGATAGAGGGCCTTTTTCCATTTCCCTATGTAGGCTTGTCATCCCTTTTGATGAATCCGCAGACAAAATAACATACATTTTTCCACATATATGTGCCCCATATACTATGGCTAACAGCGTGTATATGCAGGCTGCTCCACCACAACCCACATACATTGGGATTTGTGCTATAAAATACAAAAATGGAGCTCTGTTTCCATGTCACGAAAAATGATCTCTAATCCTTGGCCTTCCACATACCGGAAATCTTTCAACCTCGAATCTCCGGCTTGCATTTTGAAGACCATAAAATAACAATCTGGAAGCTATGGAAAAGAGGAGATAGCATTCAAATTTGAGAGAAAAGTTACTTTGGAGGAATTAATTACTTCATATTGAGTCTTCATCCTTTATCCTCAAGTCCAACATAGTGTTCAACCCCAAGCTCTTTTCCTTATTGCTGAGAGAACCTCATTGTCTCTCTCCCATGAGCTTGCCTTTGGTGGAGGATTAAAATGGTAGAGGCTCAAATGTAAAGGAACTTGGTTTCTTATTTCAACCGCGTCAATAATGTATAAGTATATAATGTAGTCACTTATGCTGATCAATTATTATTATAAATACCTTCCGCCCCTATTGGTATCGTGTAAATATATGATTATTATACATGGGCATGTTTGTAAATTTTATTGTTAATGGATTTATGTTATCTAATGTGCTAACCCCTTTATATTATCACCATGTACTTTCTATGCTTGTTTTTTAAGAAATTATTGTGTGCAAAGATTTGGGTCAAGTGCTCAATGGTGGAACATCATCGAACGCTGGATCGAGGTAGGCTCTATTATCTTGCACATTAGTTTATATAACATACAATGGAATTGAGTTTATTACTATAGTCATACCTGTCTATTGTGTTTACCCTCATAACAATGGAAGAGGTCAGACATTGATGAATTAAATAATTTTTGGTTATGAGTAAAGAAGGGAAGCAAGAAACTGTCGTAGATAAGAGAAAAATAGGTAGAAGGAAACATAGAGAAAGGAAACTAGGTTGTGTCGAAGGGAGTGATACTGTAGAGAGACATGACTACGCAAATGATACCTAAGGTGCATTTGACACACCACATGACAGGACATGCAATCAAGAGTTATCATGCCAACGAATCATTGGCACCATGTAACATTAAATACATGAGAAATTTATTGGTTTCCAAATAAAATGGAGAATTCATCGAAGATACAAAGTAATGGAGCAATAAAGGAAACCACTAGTGGATTAGAAAAAAAAATTAGGTGTGAAAGGAAACTATAGTTGGAAATGAAGTATGCGCATGTAAAGCAATGTGTAGTCATAATTAAAACCAATATAAAAAGCATTCAAAATTTACTTCAATCGAAAGAGGACCAAAACGAGTGTAACGAAAGTTTGTATAGGATGGACGATGCAGATCGGAGCTCTCCAAAGGACATATAATTATTACAAATCCATGGGAGAAATAGATTTTGAGTACACTTGGATGAGACTGCAAGTAGGATGATACAACCAACTCTCAATTATAAAATAAGCGAAGAGGTGCCATTGTTTTTACCCATTCAGATAATAAAGAAGAGCCAAGGTCGACATATTCTGATCATAGTGAAGAGAAGGAATGGAGGGTAGAGGATCCAAGTAAAGTATAATAGAGAATGATGGCACCACCTAAATCCACAGTATATATTTTTCAGTAGACGGCAACACCGGTGTAGGAAGAAGTCCCGTGAACAACAGTAATCAACCCCATTCTAGAAAACTATCCAATAAGTGGACTACACATAACAAAAGGCAACATAAAAGAATGGCATAAGCACAATGAACCAACAACGCATCAAGAAGGAGCACAGAAACATGAAGAACATGGAAAAATGGATTTTTGTGAAGTAAGAAAATGGGTATGATGATAGTTATGATACTCAACAAACAAGAAAACCATCTACCCAAATTAAAAAGGGAAGTAGGAAGGAGTTACATGATTATTCAACTCCATTTTTCATAAATAATGGTGTAAGTTAGAAAGAAGCACGTAGATTGTAGGATAAATTTAGAAGTATGACACCTGTAATAGAAAATGTGACCTCTGATGCATTGGAAGATGACCTGAGTGGCTCTAGATGAGCCATGAGTGTTGGGGGCCTATTAGAGAGGCATTTTGGATAAGTTTCATGATCTATGACAAAAGGAGGAAAAAGGGGTAAAATATAGTTAGAAGATGGACCAAGATGCGTGACAGAGTGGATGAAAAGGATGTGTGATGGAGCAATGCGTAGAAGGAGGAAAACATTTATAAATCGTAGGGTTGGGGACATTTTGTCCACTTTGTAATGGACTTTGGGGACACTTTGCCCACTTTTGTAATGGTATTAACCCTATTAGTATGTATAAATATGTAACAGCGAGATAGAGAGAGGGGGATGAAAGAGTGAGAATGTGATATGGTACAAAAGTTGAAATTGATTTTTGGGTAAGAGAGTTAAGAAGGGGAAGAAATATGTTGTATGGCTAAGGAGTGAACTCACACTACAGCGTTAACGACTAGGCATGGTTGGGATTATATTAATGTTGCATATTTTGTACCATAGTGTGCAGTTGTAAGAAGCGATGGATGAATAATATAATAATCCAATCATTGTGGATGTATCCTGGTTGGGTGAACCACGTAAATCCGCAGCCATGGTGTTTATATTGTTTCATTTTTTATACTGAATGAATGGATCATTTATGATGTTGTGATGTTGTGCATAGATTATATTTTATGACATGATAATTGTTAACTATGAACATTGTGCATATAAGTAAATGGTATTAGTGATTCCTCGCTTCACCTCAACAATGTAGAACCTTAGATCCTGTAGTCCCTCTAGATTCCTTTGGTGAGAATTCACTTGCTCTATAGGTCATGCCAAAAGGGCCAATGTTCAGTTTTTTTTGTATTTGAATGATTAACCTCGGGTCTTCCCTGCATGCCAATAATTCTATTGGTAATGGTTGAGTGTGCTCTCTGAATTTGGTGGTTTTGGGATGACCAAAAATTGAATAGCTAGTAGAATTTGATGTATTATACTAAATCATGATGGTGGTTTAAGGAATACCAAAAACCAATCTAATGGTTTAAATATGAACACAAACTCTGGAACCCTTCTCTAGGCTCAATGGTTCCCAAAAAATTTCCTAAATTAATTAGAAGATGAAGTTGATGTCTTATGATAATTGGAATTTCTCTCTATGTTGGTTTAAACATGACAATAAACTGTGATGTAGAAGAAGCTGAATGTATTCTACCAAGTGGAGGTTGTTATCACCAAAATTTCATCCGCAAATGGTTACAGGAATCCAGCATCTTCAAAACACCCATTAGTTCACTCATGGACCAAAAATGAATTTCCAAAAGGTCCAAAACTATACAACCAGTTATAAAATCAGCATGCACTAAGACTACATAGGGAGCATGCGCACATGCGCCCTCTAGAAATGCAAGAAAAGAACACATGCACCCGATGCACGACTGTGGATGCAAAAAACCACGCACCCCTAAGAACGGTGCATTTATGATATTGGTCGGCCTTCCACCCACTTCTGGTTCAACTTCCAAGTCAATTTGACATCCAAATCTCAGCTGAATCCAACTAGGGGGTTGGTCAAAGACCTAAAGGTTCCCTAAAGGGCCCCTTGTTCACACTAAGAACTGGTTCCTTAATGCCTCAAAGCTATGATATAAAAAGAGGCCATGGGTGCACTATATTTTCAAGGAATTCATTTGTATTGTTATGCTGCTTATATTCTCTTCGAGAATCCTCTTTTCTCATCAAGAGTATATAAGCACCATTTCATTTATCCATTCATATCACCTCTTGAGTGAATGTGCTTTGGATTCTCTTCACCATTTCATTCTAGTTTGTTACTTGTAAGAAGAGATCAATATTGGGGGGTCCAAGAGCCCTCCCTTGGAGGAAGAGGGGACCCATATATCTTGCTTTCTCTTTGGTGTTTTCTTTCCACTAATACAATCCTTTCCATTGGTGGAATGTGTGTTGTTTATTTTTTATCTAATCTCTTTATGCACTCTAGTTTAGTTTCTTTTAATGTTCTTAGTTTAGTTCTTTGCTTATCCTTTATGATTTATACTTATAACTCTTTCCTTCACTGTTGTCTTGCCTAGATAACCCAATTGGGCTTGTAAGCATCTCTATTTTGCTCATTTATGTGACAAAAGAGGTGCAACAGATTGGCAACTCAGCTGGGGAAAGGTATCAATTTCCTCCCCCATTTGGTTTATTTTAGCTCTTCCTTTTGTTTCTTTAACTTGTCGGAACCATAACCAGCCCAAGCCGGCCTACAAAAAACCAAATTCAAAGCTGAGTTGAAAGAATTTCATTTGGAATTTCTTCACGGACGTGTAACAACAAGTGCGCGGGTTTTATAACCCACGAGCGCATATTCCGAGCACGTGCATGAAACCCCTTGTGTTTCTCATAGTCCTCTGTGAACTATTCCCAAAGGTCATTTTTAATCTACACATTGGCACCCAACGCACCTCTGTCTACTCTGAGACCCGCGCATCTATTCAGAAAATCAAATATTGTAAGGGTTTTTGTGATCTATTGAAATCCCATAGCCTTCTCAAAATTGATTCCATGCAAATTGTAACATGAACCACACTTAGATACCCTCTCCATATGAAGGGATTAGTCAAAAACATAGGCACTTAGGGGGAAAAAGTCATTATTTCCTCTTTTGCTTTCATTTTTTCCACATGGATGGCTTGCTTTGATTAAAGTCTAAGTTGGAATCATTCTACATCACATATAAAACTTGCATTGGGACCAGAAATTGGATATAAATCATTGAGTATGTTCTTCTCTCATGCCCCAAAGTGATCCTGAGAATCAGAAAGAGATTGAGGGAAAATTTCATCTCCCTTAAAAAAAACACAAAATCTATAGGTGAGGACAACAACCCCTTCGAGACTCCTCTTAGTTCATTTTTCAAACACATCTTAAAATTGTAAGGGCCCATACATGTCCACATGCTACAAAGATAGGATAGTGATTGAAGTTTGATTTCTTAGATTAAATCACTAGATAAGTTTAAAGGTTTTGTAACGGGCCCATACATTCCCACATGAGTACAATCTAGAATAGTTTCAAATATTTCTTAGATTAAATCACACTAGGGAGTTAAAGAAATAGTAAGGACCCAGATGTCCACATGTTAGTTTCCTAGGGACTTTAAAATTCCACAAGGTTGTACCAATGACACATAGTAACTTAGTTAATCAAGACTTGTAAAGGACTAAGCGAAGTCCACATGCAACAAGGTGACACCTACATTATTAAAAATTGGCACACTTTCACTTGTTCGCACACAAATTTCACCAATCACACACATAGTTTTATCTAGAAATAGTGGAGGTAAAAGTAAGTTTCCTCCAACGGGATTTTGAAACACCCCACCCTTTTTGGAAAATACTATCCACTCCCACTTAATTTCAATGAGATTGGCTCACACCCCCAATCTCTCAAACAACCACATCTAATTTTTTTTCTAAAAACTCACTAAGTTTCCTACACAGGAGGTACCAAAAGAAATTTTTTAGTCTAGGTAGGATCTCGGGGATAGGAATCCAAATAAATCCTTGTTATCTGGTTCTCACATCTTCAAATAATAGAAGTTGTCAAATATGAAACTTTAAAATCCTCCAAGTCAAGTGTTCCTAACACCATAAGGCAGTGAGATACCTATGAAGGGTCGAAGGCCAAGGTCCGGTTGTTCTGTGCATCCCCCCTTGAGGCACCCACCTCTTGGATGGGATCCATCCTGTGACCCATTTATTAGGCCAAAAATCTAAATGCCGCACTTTGACCAAGGTACCGAGTGACCAAATTTTAGGACATCTACCCAGGTGGAAATTATGGGCTGCAATTGCAGCTTGATCGGATTTTGTGTGGCTATTGGTAAATATCGCCAGTTCTTTTGGGATATGCACCCTCTACCCCTCATTATAAATGATTACTTCATCCTTCACTAGTTCCTCTTTCAGTGGCTTCAGACCCCACTGTTTATTGTTATTAAAAGGTCCAGTGTTATATGAGAGGAAGGACATTACATCTTTTTAGGACACGAGCATTTGTTTTTCTTTGTTCTCCCACGCGGACAGGAACCACCTACCCACATGTATTCTTCTTTATCAATTTATTTATGTATGATGTGCTTGTGATTACATATGATTGTGATATATATTGTGAAGGTCCAATTTATACAAAGTCTCTTGTTCATTAATTTCTCTCATCACCATTTGCACACATCCACTTTGCTAGTCAGACATCATAGGGGACCCATAGAATCTGTGTCATTCCAGACGCTTTCTAAATCTCCCTCCCATTATATTGGGAATTCCTATTCTTTCCAACTCAGTGGCTCCACCTTCTCACACCCCTGTGAGTGATACTATCTTGGGATCCACTTTGCTCGGTTCTACTTTACTTGGGTCCACTTCCCAAGATCAACCATCCACCCACATTCCTATGCAAGGAAGCAGGGGGCTCACTTCTTCCCCAGGAGGAATTACAACCCCACCTATCCCCCCTCATGTGTCAAGGACACACATCACTCACACCATGTCCGGAACAAACCCTCTTTCAGGGTCAGGCTCATAAAAAATTCCCACCATGGCTGGCAGTAATCTTCCACCACAACCACAGATGCCATGCTTGGCTTCCCTCAACATACCAGATCTGGATAAAATCACTAATGATCTTATATTGCATGAACCCACATGTCCTGCAATGGCTACCAAACTCCCTTCAGACATCCCCAAGTTTGAAGGAAAAGCGAGAGAAGACCCAGCCAACCATATCATGACCTTTCATTTATGGTGCTCCTCTAATAGAATTATGGACGACTCTATCTGTTTAAGACTATTTCAATGCACACTCACTGGACCATTATCCAAGTGGTATATAGAAGATAAATTTGGGTCCCATACGACCTTTAAATCTTTTTCCAAACCATTTTTTACCTTCTTTCAACTTCCAATCTGTCATGGCAATGTTCTCGAATTAATCTCAGAGTTTAAACAAACCTTCTCTACACACATCACCGACCACATTCATGAATGGCGTTAGTAACATAGTCTATTCAAAGAAAAAGCCACCAAGCAACAATGCCTCAATTGGTTTCTCAAATCACGTGTTTCCCTCCTTGCCAAATATGTGGCCTCCACCTTCCCCCAATCGGAAGAAGAATCCATCGGCAAGGCTCAACAGTTCGAACTCATTTATTCACAGTCAGGATATTTGTATACAGTACTAATTGACGCCCCAAGACCCATTCCATTTGGACAAGAAAAACCTGGGATGTCTCACTCAGTAGATGGCTTGATTGGTACCACTACACACCACAATTCACACCCCTAACAACCACCTATGTATGGAACACCTCAATATCCACCATCATATGGCGGACCCCCTTATTATCCTCCTCCCCCTTATGAACAACCATACCCCTTGAATTTTTCTCCACCCATCAGTGAACCACTGACGACATCCATAGTATGCCCAATAGTCCAACCAAGCTCTGGTACCCCCTCTACCTTTTCTTACACCCTAAGCACTAGTGAAAGTGCCACGCCTTCCTATGCACCTTACGGATCATTACCATAGCATAATCTGTACTTTCCATTTCTTGGTCCTCCCTAACCCATTATTTCACCAAAAGGACAACCACATGATGGGGTTAATTTTGTTCAACCCTCTCCCATTCAACAATATCAAAATTTTGAACAGTTGAATATGGCTAATCTGGCCCATCATTCAAACAATGCCAAAAAGAAAGGAAAAACCCGAAACAATAATCCCAGACTAGGAAGAAACCAAAACCAACCCTAGAACCAACCTTGTAGGGGAAACCAGAACCAGGGGAACCAGAACCCCCAAGGTGGAAATAACAACAAACGCCAAGGGAAGAACAACAACAATATTCAGACAAACTTCCCTTTTTCCCTTTGCGGTGAGTATGTCCATTACACTCATCATTTCCATCAAATTGTGGACTTCAAATGGATGAAAGAATCTGGTAATGGACCACGTTAGCTAGCACCGTGTTCCCCCCAGCAGGCCCCACAACAATATGTTCAACAACCACCCCCGACTGTGTTGAAAAACCCCATACCGCACCAAGGGGTGATGAACACCCAACAAGAGATGCAACCTGCCCCACCATAGGTAGGACCATATCACAACCCAAGCACCTCTACAAATCGAACTATCCTCCTCACTAGTGAGGAAGAAGTTCTTCTCCAAATGCGTAGTCGTCAATAAAGCACTCACCTTGAAAATACTCCCACTGCCTCAGAAGCAACCCCGGTCACCTCAGGACTGCCCTTGATGATTCCACGCCCTAATAATGAAACACCTCTTCGCATCTCTCACATCCCATTATGAAGGAATGTCACCAACCCTCAAGCTAGGGCATCCCACAACTATAGTCTGGTACATGACTTGGCACAATCCCCCACCACCATGTCAGTCTTAGAAGTCCTTCAAACTTGTCCCACTCAACAAAAGTCATTAATTTCCTCCCTGGGGGAAGTTGACCCTGCTGATACCCGACTCATCACATTTGATCTCAACAACGGAGAACCTTGCCTCCCCACTCTTGTCGTTTTTCAAATACAAGTTAAAATCTGGAACATCACAGTCCATCGATGCATCATCGATGAAGGTGCATCTACTTGTATCATGTCCAAATCCATATGGTAGAAACTTGGCTCCCCCTAGCTCATACCATTCACCATCACCTTGAGAGCTTATGATGGACGACCATCTTCTCCCAAAGGGCTCTTCCAAAACATCCCTGTCGAACTTGGGGGAAAAACCATTATTATCGACATTGAGGTTATCGATGCCCCACTCGATTACAATATTTTTTTTGTTCGTAGATACATGTATGATATGAAGGTAGTCACCTCTTCTATGTTATGAACCATGATGTTTCCCCATAACAGAAAGATCATTACCATCGATCAAGTATCACATTATGATCCCAACCCTTCCTCCAACATCGATAACATATTACCTCTCGTTCACACTAATCCTGAGACTTACCGCCTCATTGAGATGGGTCCTAGAATTTTCAAAGACCCATCCTTGCTAGGGACATACCATGGAGAACCCCTGCTCATACATCCCTCAACACAAGTATGTGTCATCTCATCTAATGGAACAGACATTGGAGACACCCTTCCTCTCACATAGGCCTCATTAGTATCTAACATCCCACTAGTCGTGGAGCTCCTCCCTCAGGAACCCCTTGAGAATACTCCTACTCTCCCTATTCCCAATTACACCCTCCCCCAGGGCCACATCCCGGTTTGGGAGATAGTCCCCCAATCCATTACCTAAATCCCCTTCTTCTACCCTCCACCAGGCATACAATCATTCCAAGTAGCTGCAACTCTTACCCTCCCAAATATGGTGTTTGAAATTCCAGTATGGTATCTACATCCACCAGAAATGGTCTCTTGACCATCCCTCCCTCCCCAAATAGAAGGAGTACCGATGCAGATTCCCATACTTACTCCTGCCACACCCCACACAC